>ML268895.1:0-54970 GCA_005239495.1 Nicotiana undulata
ACTATTGCAAGTTATACGTTGGCTGGCCTAGCGGGTTCAACGTTAGGCGCAATCACGGCCCAAGGGTGGGAATTTGGGTCGTGACAGCTTCGGAGCGAAGTGAGTCTCCTTTCTAACCTTGTAAGAGGGAATTGTTCCCATAGGTGTTCTATATGATTCGTGTAATTTTTTATGGGGGCTACGTACGTACAAAGTGACGAGAGTCCGCACGTAGCAGCTATTGTTGTTATGTCCGGGTAGTTAGGCCCCACAACATACCATGTGTTCTTCTCGTACGGCATTATATGCTATGAAACCTTATTATATGTAGTTTTGTTTCTCTGAGATTTATGGAATTTAAATAATATTGAAAAGAATTGTTTTACGAAAAATAAAATGAAAGGAATTATTTTACGGAAAATAATATGAAAGGGATTGTTTTACGGGAAGTAGTATGAAAGAAATTGTTTATGGAAAGTATTATGAAAAGGAAAGAATATTGTGTGTGCACGTGACCGCTTCGCAATTTACATTCCGTGAGCGGAGTGTGTTTACCCCCACTCTTATGGGATTAGGCCGTACGCCACGGCAGATTTAAAGATACATTTATGGGAGCGGGATGTATGCCACGGCGGATTTAAAGATACATTTATGGGAGCGGGTCGTATGCCATGGCGGATTTAAAGATACATTTATCGAAGCGGGCCGTACGCCACGGCGGATTTAAAGATGCATTTATGGGAGCGGGCCGTACGCCACGGAGGATTCAAAGATACATTTATGGGAGCGGGTCGTAAACCACGGCGGACTCAAAGATGCATTTATGGGAGCGGGCCGTACACCACGGCGGATTCAAAGATACATTTATGGGAGCGGGCCGTACGCCACGACGGGTTCAAAGATACATTTATGGGAGCAGGCCGTCGCCACGACGGATTTAAAGAAAAGAAATTACTTATTTACTCATTATCAGAATGTATTTGGATTACAGTGCTTTATATATATATATATATATATATATATATATATATATATATATTTGCTGCTTATCTGCCTTCACATGTCTACTGCTTTCAGCATATCTGTCCTATTTATATTGTTGGACCTTAGTGAGTGTAAAGTCGACATCTCGTCACTACTTCTTCGAGGTTAGGCGGGATACTCACTGGGTACATATATGTATATGTACTCATGCTATACTTTTGTTGCACGAGTACCTTCATAGTTCAGCGATTGATTTGGAGACTTGCTCGGGCTGCATTCCTCCGGAGGCGTTCCGCAGTTGACAGAGTCTCCTTCTTACTATATCTTTACATTGTATCTCTATTGCTTTTGTCCCATTTATTTCTCGGACAAGAGTTGTATAATTGTATAAATTCTTAGAAACTGCTCATTTACTTGTGTCAACGGGTTTTGGGGATGTGTTGAGTCTTGTTTAATTGAATTAAATGGATTTCCTATCGTGTTTAATTTACAAAAGTTTATTTATTTGATTATGAAAAGAAATAAAGGCAACGATTCCGAAATTATTAAACAGGATGGTATTTCAACTGATTAAGGGGTTGGCTTGCCTGACAGCGGTGTCTGGCGCCATCACAACCTATAGGTTTTAGATCGTGACAATCTACCGGTACAATCAATTGAATTTTGACTAGTTAAAATATCGTTATTTAACGAGAGCTATCTGTTTGAAATCTTTTTGAAAAAATTAAAAATTAAAAATTAAAATGCTCAAATATACCGAAAGACTGACGAAAAATCCCTCAGAATAGCGACTTGGATAAGTCCTCGGTACTCCTGCATCGGTGTACAACTGATTTTTAGTTGTTCGATGATAACAGTGTACTAAATTAAGGGAAAACACGATTAGAGATTATGCAAACCGTCAGCATCATCCTTGTGAAAATCAAAATATCCAATTGAAGTGAGTTCCTTGGTTACACCATAAAGTTTTAGTTGATCTCTACCCATCATTAATGATCTAATTTCATTCTTTCCAAATAGAACCAAAGACAAGATCATCGATGCATTTAGAGTCCATTGTCAATAATTCAACATTTTCGTTCTATTAATATTTTTGTTCTATTATCTCTTCATTCTCTCGTGTTTCCTTATCTATTCGTACGTCCACATTATTGTATACGGTTGAAATCGGGATTACTCAATTTTACTATTTGATCGAGACTGGTACGTTGCATCGATGATCTGCTTCGGCCAAATCATGGAGCTGAGGCATTGAGTTCAAGATCGAAGTGCCTTTCGAGATCGAGGTTGGTATTAATTGAATCCAAGGGAGACAGACTCCGAGTAATATCGGAGATAGCTCAGTAACGGAAGAGCGATACATCCGTGATTGGTCGAAGATCATGTCGCAAATCACGAAACGAATCAAATCAAAAGCGGTTAATTAGCTAATTGTATAATTTCCTTCTGTAATTAGAGTTATACCATAAGTAGAATTCCTCTACTATATAAAGGAGAGTTCTAATCATTTGTAAGCATCATCATTCACAAAGAATAAAGCAATACAACTATTTCTTACTTGCGCTATTGTTCATTAGTTTATTCCATTTCTTACTGTTCTTGTATTTATCAGTTCGAGGGTATCTTTGTAAAGACCCATAAATTTTTTGACTAAAAACGATGCCCAGATAGATCCCCATGTTGATATAACTGTAGAAATTCTTAAATCGGACCATTTTGGAATAAAAAGTACCCCAAGACTTAGAGGATAGAATTTTTCCAGTTGTGAGAATCTGCGGTCCACTATGCGATCGCATATAAAGTATGCGGACTGCACAATGGTCGCATAGTTGGACAGATTGCTGTCCATTTTGAGGACAGCTCTGCGGCCCAAAATGTGATCGCATATCATGTATGCGGGCCGCATAGTTGTCGCGTAATTGCACCTGAGTTTTTGCGGAGGGAGTTATGCGGCGCACTATGCGATCGCATAAAAGGTATGCGGAACGCATAGTTGCCGCATACCTGGGCAGTTCCCTTTTCTTTTTGGCCTAGCTGAAGGCCAATAATGCGACAGGTTTGTGGACCGCATAACTGGAATGCGATCGCATTCCGGACCGCAAACCTGCATCGGGGCTCCTATTTCCTAATTTTTAAAGCCCGACCCCCAGCCTAATATAACACCCATCCCTCATAATTTTAACTATTCTCTGATAAAATAGAGAGAGGAGAAAGTGGGTTCTAGTGAGAGAGAGTCCCAACTTCATCAATTTGATCCACCATCACTACTCAGGCCTGGAATTGATCGAGTAGGACACCATTTTATTTACTACAAGAGGTAAGCATCTACCCCATCAATCTTAATTTCCATATTTTTGTTAAAATGAAACATGGTTAGGTGAGTTCATGAAGATGAGGGTAGGAATCTTGCATGCATGTAACCAACTAGTCATAATCTAGTGAAGGGAAATGGGTTAGAGTAATCTTTCACCAAAAAGAGGCCATTTAATCTAAAGGAACACCTAGTGTTTGATAGAATGCTCAAGTGAGTTCAAGACATGATCATTATTCCTAATTCTAAGTTCAATTGTGCCACATTGTGAACTAGATTGAAGGTGCTAGAAGGTCCGGTGAATTGTGGTAGAAATCTAAGAAAAAATCCCAAATCGAGGTATGTATGGCTAACTTTAATCTTTGTAGAATCGTCACGCTAGTGTCCGAGCATTTGGTATGAGTTCCTTGCTTGATCATATTTGAATTGATTTGTCTAATGTGTTGAGGCGTAAGATTCTATTCTTTGATTGTCTTAGTGGTTTACCATGTCACCATGTTACTCGAAATTGTGAAATATGATTCTTTATGCTTATCCTATCATGTGCAAAATTCATCATATGTTGGAACTTATTTATATGAAGAATAGTGCTACTAAATGAATGAATGTGGTAACAAACCCAATTGTTAAACGTATCCAAGTGCCAAGGGCTATGTAGTAAATGATGGGAAAGAAATGTGAATTGATTGAATTAAGTTAAATGGTTATGGCTTACCTTACATGTCTCACTGTTTTTGTAAAGGTTGTTGTGCCCCTTGATTTCACATGGTTCTCCGGTTGCTATGAACTTATACTCTTGGTGGTAGAAATTCTTGTGATTGAGTTACTGCTTATTTGAACTATGTACGGTGGGATCGGGTTGCACGCCGCAACAAGAGAAATAAGGGTTGTTTGTTGAGAAGGAATAATGGTGAAATATGATTGTACGGTGGGATCGTGTTGCGCGCCGCAACAGGAGGAAAGTGGAATAAGAAACTGTGAGACTCTCATTTGTGTTCTCTGTATTTCTGTGTAGCATTGTTTGATTTCCATGACTGTCTTCTACTTGTGTATTGTTTGATTCTACTTAGAGTGAAGTTTGTTCATACATACTAGTACTATTCAATGGTACTAACGTCCCTTTTGCCGGGGGCGCTACATCTTTTAAATGGATGTAGGTGGTTCTGTAGCAGGTAGCGCCGATCAACGATAGTGGTGCTTTCTCCTCCTCTCTTCAGCAGTACTGGTGAGCCCCATTTCGTCCCGGGGACGTGTGTAGTTACATGTTGATCTCCTTTGTACATGTTGTCCCTTTTTGAGGTATAGTCGGGTCTTGTCGCCGGCAGGTCTATGTTCATTTCTCCATACTCTTAGAGGCTCCGTAGACACTTATGTGGGTTGCATATACATATATTTGGGTAGTTGCTGGATTTAATCATAATCGTGATTCTGTATCGTGAATATTGTAATTAGTATGTATGTTTTGAAAGATCTAATATTGGTAATGGAGAAAGAGGAAAATGGACTTAATGTTATGAATATATGCTTTTGATTTATCTCTTGCTACCTCACGTAATTAATGTATGCTATAAACACGGGGAGAAACGAGTCGGGTAGGAATGGCTAATCAGGCTTGCTTGACCGGGTCACTTGGTTAGGCATCGGTCTCGTCCCTCGGTTTTGGGGCGTGACAAACTTGGTATCAGGGCCTAAGGTTTTAAAAGTATCCTAGGATGTCTCGGAGCCGTGTGTAGTAGAACCCTTCTTATCGGTGTGTTGTCGACCACATCTATAATTAGGGGGTTGCTTGGACATTTAGGAATACTACCCTTCATTGTTATTATGTATCGTGCGATGGAGTGAAAGGTGAGGTTGTTCCTCTCTAACTCGTGCTTTGTTTCAACTTTCAGTAAATGGCACCCAGGAAGAAAGCTCAACTCGGCCTAGAGGCTAATGCCACCCCAGGAGTGGCCATAAATTCCCAATCTGATGGTGCGGGTGAGAATAATTCCCCGACCATGAATCAGCCTGACTCCTCCACTCCAGGCCAGACCATTCCAATTTCTGCTCCAGCGGAGGGTGCTACAATCCCTCCCGCTGATATTCCTGATCCTCCTCCAGCCCCAGCTTCCGGTCCCGATATTTCTGATGGGGACCTTAGGAGAGCTATTCAGATGTTGACACAATTGGTGGCCTCTCAGGCCTAGAGATCAAATGTTGCCCCCACATTCTCTAGCGGTCAAGGGGATTCCTCAGGTTCTACGGTTAACCAATTTCTTCAGCTAGCCCCTCCAGAGTTCACAGGTATTAATCCCAAGGAGGATTTCATCGATGAGATGTACAAGACCCTCCGAGTTTGCGTGCTACTAATATAGAGGGAGTAGAGTTGGCATCTTACCGTCTGAAAGGGGCGGCGTATTCATGGTATGAGATGTGGGAGGATTCTCGTGAGGAGTGGAGCCCTCCGGCGAGGTGGAGTTAGTTTGCAGATGCCTTCATAGACCATTTCTTGCCCGCCGAGACTAGGGCAGCCCGAGCATCAGAGTTTGAGGTCCTCAAGCAAGGTAATAGAAGTGTGTGGGAATATCATATGAAATTCGTGCGCCTGTCCAAGTATGTTGTTCATATGATGCCGACCATGGAGGCCCGAGTTCGCCGGTTTGTGCAGGGCCTTGGTCCCTTGGTTGTTAATGAAGCTGCCACAGTTGCTCTACATTCTGACATGAACTATGGGAAGATTGTGGGATTCGCCCAGGCTATAGAGGATCGGAAATTGAAACTAAGGATGGATCGAGAAGGTGGTAGCAAGGCCCGCTCAGTGGGCAACCCTGGGGGTTGATTTGGAAATGGGAGACCAGTCCTCGGGGGAGGGTCATCAGGGCCATCCCAGTCTTATGCCCAGTCTTCAGTTAGTGCCCCGCCATCAGGGCACAGTCATCAGCAGGGAAGTCGCTTTGGGCCCGGTCTAGGTAGCAGGAGGTTCTACCATCAGGGTCGATCAGGAGGGAGATTCCAACAGCAGCAGAGGTCCCCATGCCCTAAGTGTGGGAGGTTTCATTCTGAGCCTTGTTACTTGGACATACTGGTATGCTATAGATGCAGAATGAGAGGCCATATTTAGCGAGATTGTCGTACATCCAGTCAGGGCACAGGTAGGGGCACCGCCCAGCCATCCAGTTCTTCAGCTGCTACATCTTTAGCACGCACTCTAGCCTGAGGCCCTCCAGCACCAGCAGGGCATGGTACAACTAGGGGTGGTTCACAGGGTCCGATAGGACCCAGCCGGTTCTATGCCCTGAGTGGTCGTCAGAGTGCAGAGGCTTCTCCAGATGTCGTCATAGGTATTCTGACTATTCAATCTCATGATGTGTATGCCCTTATTGATCCCGGGTCTTCTTTTTCATATGTTACTCCTTTTATTGCTTCAAGTTTTGGGATAGAACCAGAACAACTTCATGAGCCGTTCTCAGTGTCGACTCTGGTTGGTGAATCTATTACGGCCGCGCGAGTCTATAGGAATTGTGTTGTCACAGTGTGTGGTCCGGATACCACGACCGATCTTATTGAGCTAGGAATGGTTAATTTTGACGTAATAATGGGAATGGATTAGCTCTATTCGTTCTTTGCTAAACTCGACTGTCAAACTAGAATTATGAGGCTCGAGTTTCCTAATGAACCAGCTATTGGGTGGGAGGGGAATAATATTGTGCCAAAGGGTAGGTTTATTTCCTACCTTAAGGCCTAAACAATGATCAGAAAGGGGTGTATCTACCATTTGGTCCGGGTTGCGGACACCACTTCTGCGATGCCTGCTCCCGAGTCTGTGCCTATTGTGAATGGATTCCTTGATGTTTCTCCGGATGAGCTTCCTAAGATTCCACCAGATGGAGAGATCGATTTCTGGATTGATGTATTTCCAGGAACGCAACCAATATCTATTCCACCCTATAGGATGGCGCCGGTGGAATTTAGGGAGTTAAAGGAGCAGTTGAAGGATCTTCTAGAAAAGTGTTTCATTCGGCCAAGTGCGTCGCCTTGGGGCGCACCGGTCCTTTTTGTCTGAAAGAAAGATGGATCACTGCGAATATGTGTTGACTACAGGCAGCTCAACAAGGTCACAATCAAAAACAAATACCCACTGCCTTGGATAGATGATTTGTTCGACCAATTTCAAGGTGCTAGGTTCTTCTCAAAGATTGATTTGCAGTCCGGGTATCACCAACTAAAGATCAGGTAGAAGGATATACCTAAGACCGCCTTCAGGACTCGATATGGGCACTTTGAATTCTTGGTAATGTCTTTTGGGCTAACCAACGCCCCAACAGCTTTCAGGGACCTTATGAATTGGGTCTTCGAGCCATTTCTTGACTCTTTTGTAATAGTCTTCATCGACGATATCCTTGTTTATTTACGAAGTCAGGAAGATCATGCTTATCACCTCAGGGCAGTTCTGCAGACTCTTCATCAGCACCAACTGTATGCAAAGTTCTCAAAATGCGAATTTTGGCTAGAATCAGTTACCTTTTTGGGCTATGTTGTCTCCAGGGAAGGGATTCGGGTTGATCCTCAAAAGATCGCAACTGTGAAAGATTGTCCTAGACCAACGACCCCGACAGAGATTCGTAGTTTCTTGGGTTTAGCTGGATATTATCAGAGGTTCGTGGAAGGATTCCTTACCCTCGCCTCCCCATTGACTAAGCTGACGTAGAAAGTGGTCAAGTTCCAGTGGTCCGATGCTTGTGAAATGAATTTCCAGGAATTGAAATAAAGATTGACTTCGGCGCCGATGTTGACCTTGCCAGAGGGTACAGAGGGGTTAGTGGTGTATTGTGATGCTTCAAGGGTTGGTCTGGTGTGTGTGTTAATGCAATGCGGTAAGGTTATAGCTTATACTTTGAGGCAGCTTAAGAATCACGAAAAGAAATATCCGACGCATGATTTAGAGCTTGCAGTAGTTGTTTTTCCCTTAAAAATATGGCAGCACTATCTTTATGGTGTCCATGTGGACGTGTTCACAGTCCACAAGTATCTCCAGTATCTATTCAAACAGAAAGAATTAAACTTAAGGCAGAGGAGATGGTTGGAATTGCTCAAAGATTATGATATGAATATCTCTTACCATTCGGGGAAATCGAATGTGGTGGCAGACGCTCTTAGTCGGAAATCCATGGCTAGTTTGGCTCACTTAGGAGCAGGTTAGAGGCCTTTGGCTCGAGAGGTTTACCAGTTGGCCAGTCTGGGGGTTTGTCTTACGACCTCAGATGAAGGGAATGTTGTGGTGCATAACGGAGCTAAATCTTCTCTTGTGGCGGAAGTTAAGGAAAAGCAATTCAATGATCTAGAAATTTCACGGTTAAGAGAGGCAATTCTTAATCACAGGACCACAGATTTTTCACTTAGCAAGGATGAAAGTGTTTTGCGGTGCCAAGGGAGATTATGTGTTCCGTATGTGGATGACCTTCGGGAGAGGATCATGGCAGAGGCTCACAATTCTAGATTTTCCGTACACCCAGGTTCTACGAAAATGTATCACGATCTCAAGGATGTTTATTGGTGGAATAGCATGAAGAGGGGTGTGGCGGACTTTGTGGCTAAGTGCCCGAACTGTCAGCAAGTGAAGACCGAGCATCAGGGGCCCAGTGGGTTGGCGCAGCTTATAGAAATACCAATGTGGAAATGGGAGATGGTCAATATGGATTTTGTGGTAGGGTTACCCCGCACTGCGCACAAGTTTGACTCAATTTGGGTAATAGTGGATCGTCTAACTAAGTTAGCACATTTCTTGCCAGTCAAGTCCATCGACACTGCAGAACAATATGCTCAGTTGTATACCAAAGAGATAGTCAGGCTCCATGGCACTCCAGTTTCCATTATCTCAGATCGAGGGGCCCAATTCATAGCTAACTTTTGGAAGAAATTTCAACAAGGTTTGGGAACGCAGGTAAATCTCAGCACAGCCTTCCACCTGCAGACAGATGGACAAGCAGAACGGACTATCCAGACACTTGAGGACATGTTACGAGCTTGTGTGCTTGATTTTAAAGGTAGCTGGGATGATCATTTGCCCCTTATAGAATTTTCTTACAATAACAGTTTCCACGCCAGCATTCAGATCGCCCCGTTTGAGGCTTTGTACGGTAGGAGGTGTAGGTCTCCGATTGGGTGGTTCGAGGTTGGAGAGGCCGAACTGTTGGGACCGGATCTTGTGCACCAAGCTATGGAGAAGGTTAGAATCATAAAGGAACGGTTGAAAACTGCTCAGAGCTGTCAGAAATCATATTTGGACGTTCGTCGCAGGGATTTGGAGTTCCAAGTAGATGATTGGGTATTCTTAAAGGTATCTCCCATGAAGGGGGTCATGCGGTTTGGAAAGAAGGGAAAATTGAGCCCAAGGATGTCGGGCCGTATAGGGTCACTCAGAGGATAGGACAGGTGGCATATAGGCTGGAGTTGCCCCCTGAAATGTCATTGGTGCACCCGGTGTTTCATGTGTCCATGTTAAAGAAAGTGATTGGAGACCCGTCTGCCATCGCGCCAGTTGAGACTGTTAAAGTTAATGAAGAAGTGCAATATGAAAGGATTCCGGTTGCTATTCTTGATAGGCAGGTCCGTAAGTTGAGAAACAAGGAAATTGCATCGATTAAACTATTATGGCGGAACCAACAAGTCGAGGAGGCCACATGGGAAGCGGAGAATGAAATGAAAAAGAAGTACCCCCATTTGTTTGAATAAGTCAGGTAGTCGTTTATGAAGTTGATTATCTCTAAATAATTGTATTACATGTCATATTGTGTAGAGCCACCCCACTACCTTAATCCGTGTTCTCTTATGAATCCTTGATTGGTGTTACATTTGTGTGTTATTGTGTTAACTGAATTATGTGGAATTTGTTGAAGTAACTGAATTATGTGGAATTTGTTGAAGTAACTGAATTATGTGGAATTCGTTGAAGTAACTGGATTATGTGGAATTCATGAAAGTGTGTTTCGGGGGCTCTCTGATAGGTGGATAGGTCTAATTACAAAGGAAACTCTGGCGAAAGTTTTAGGAAAAATCGGAGTTAGTGAAAATTTGGAGGTTGGCATATAGTGTTTTCAAACCCAAGTAATACCCCGATCCTCATTCAAGGACGAATAATTTTAAGTGGGGGAGCATGTAAAGACACGTAGAATATTTGATTAAAAATGATGCCCAGATAGATCCCCATGTTGATATAACTGTAGAAATTCTAAAATCGGACCATTTTGGAATAAAAAGTACCCCAGGACTTAGAGGATAGAATTTTTCCAGTTGTGCGAATCTGCGGTCCACTATGCGATATAGTGTTTTCAAACCCAAGTAATACCCCGATCCTCATTCGAGGACGAATTAGTTTAAGTGGGGGAGGATGTAAAGACCCGTAGAATTTTTGACTAAAAACGATGCCCGGATAGATCTCCATGTTGATATAACTGTAGAAATTCTTAAATCGGATCATTTTGGAATAAAACATACCCCAGGACTTAGAGGATAGAATTTTTCCAGTTGTGCAAATTTGCGGTCCACTATGCGATCGCATATCAAGTATGCGGACCGCACAGTGGTCGCATAGTTGGACATATTGCTATCCATTTTGAGGACAGCTATGCGACCCAAAATGCGATCGCATATCATGTATGCGGGCTGCATAGTTGTCGCGTAATTGCACCTGAGTTTTTGCGGAGGGAGTTATGCGGCACACTATGCGATCACATAACAGGTATGCAGACCGCATAGTTGCCGCATACCTGGGTAGTTCCCTTTCTTTCTTGGCCCACCTGAAGGCCAATAATGCGGTAGGTTTACGGACTGCATAACCGGAATGCGATCGCATTCCGGACCGCAAACCTGCATCTGGGCTCCTATTTCCTAATTTTTAAAACCCGACCCCCGGCCTAATATAACACCCTTCCCTTATAATTTTAACTATTCTCTAAATAAATAGAGAGAGAGGAGAGGGTGGGTTCTAGTTAGAGAGAGACCCAACTTCATCAATTTGATACACCATCAGTACTCATGCCTGGAATTGATCGAGTAGGACACCATTTTCTTCACTACAAGAGGTAAGCATCTACCCCATCAACCTTAATTTCCAGAATTTTGTTAAAATGAAACATGGTTAGGTGAGTTCATGAAGATGAGGGTAGGAATCTTGCATGCATGTAACCAACTAGTCATAATCTAGTGAAGGGAAATGGGTTAGAGTAATCTTTCACAAAAAAGAGGCCATTTAATCTAAAGGAACACCTAGTGTTTGATAGAATACTTAAGTCAGTTCAAGACATGATCATTATTCCTAATTCAAAGTTCAATTGTGCCACATTGTGAACTGGATTGAAGGTGTTAGAAGGTCCAGTGAATTGTGGTAGAAATCTAAGGAAAAATCCCAAATCGAGGTATGTATGGCTAACTTTAATCTTTGTAGAATCATCACGCTAGTGTCCGAGCATTTGGTATGAGTTCCTTGCTTGATCATATTTGAGGTGATTGTTCTAATGTGTTGAAGCATAAGACTCTGTTCTCTGATTGTCTTAGTGGTTTACCATGTCACCATGTTACTCAAAATTGTTAAATATGATTCTTTATGCTTATCCTATCGTGTGCAAAATTAATCATATGTTAGAACTTATTTATATGAAGAATAGTGCTACTAAATGAATGAATGTGGTAACAAACCCAATTGTTAAATGTATCCAAGTGCCAAGGGCTATGGAGTAAATGATGGGAAGAAATGTGAATTGATTGAGTTAAGTTAAATGGTTATGGCTTACCTTGCATGTCTCACTGTTTTTGTAAAGGTTGTTGTGCCCCTTGATTTCACATGGTTCTCTGGTTGCTATGAACTTATACTCTTGGTGGTAGAAATTCTTGTGATTGAGTTGTTGCTTATTTGAACTATGTACGGTGGGATCGGGTTGCACGCCGGAACAGGATAAATAAGGGTGGTTTGTTGAGAAGGAATAAGGGTGAAATATGATTGTACGATGGGATCGAGTTGCGCGCCGCAATAGGAGGAAAGTGGAATAAGAAAATGTGAGACTCTCATTTGTGTTCTCTGTATTTCTATGCAGCATTGTTTGATTTCCATGACCGTCTTCTACTTGTGTACTGTTTACTTCTACTTAGAGTGAAGTTTGTTCATACATACTAGTACTATTCAATGGTACTAACGTCCCTTTTGCCGAGGGCGCTACATCATTTAAATGGATGTAGGTGGTTCTGTAGCAGGTAGCGCCGATCGACGATAATGGTGCTTTCTCCTCCTCCCTTCAGCAGTTCTGGTGATCCCCATTTCCTCCCGGGGCCGTGTGTAGTTACATGTGGATCTCCTTTGTACATGTTGTCCCTTTTTGAGGTATAGCCGGGGCCTTGTTGCCGGCAGGTCTATGTTCGTTTCTCCATACTCTTACAGGCTCCGTATACACTTATGTGGGTTGCATATACATATATTTTGGGTAGTTGTTGGATTTAATTGTAATCGTGATTCCGTATCGTGAATATTGTAATTAGTATGTATGTTTTGAAAGATCTGATGTTGGTAATGGTGAAAAAGGAAAATGGACTTAATGTTATGAATATATGCTTTTGATTTATTTCTTGCTACCTCACGTAATTAATGTATTCTATAAACACGGGGAGAATCATGTCGTGTAGGAAAGGCTAATCAGGATTGCGTGACCGGGTCACTCAGTTAGGCGCCGGTCCCGTCCCTCGATTTTGGGGCGTGACAATCTTGACTCGAGGCTAAAGCTCTATTTGAACGCTAGTTTTATTTATTTATAGTTTAATTCTTTCATTTACCTTCGTATTTATCAATTAGTGTTGAGCAGAATCACATATCCTTAAAATCACAATTTAAGTTTAATTGTTATCCAAATTTTAGGGTTAACAGTTTGGCGCCCACCGTGGATCTAAGGATAATAGTGATTATTCAATACTTATTCCGATAACACACACTATTTTACGCTTGTTCTTGTTAGTATTTTCATTTTCAAGATAAAATATGTCAAACTCACAACAACACCCACACATGGTGATAATGGCCTCGGATTCCACGGGAAAACGATAATGTAGTTGCTCCAGGGGTCGAGGTGTCTCAGGCGGATCTCGAGGGAGCACCGATTTCCAATCCAGTTGGCATATCACCTTAAATGCAAATTTGGGCGCAGATCCCGAAGGGAGCGTACAGAGGGAAGGCGATCTAGTGGTCGAGGTACGCAGGGCGGATGAGATGGAGGAGTAAGCGTCCAAGTGATATTCGAGATGCTACATGATCAACAAGCCGCTATTGCACCGCTACAAAATCAGCATAGAACGATGAGTGGGGGGAAGTCGGCCGCCGAACCGATCCAGTGCTAGAAATATCGAATGCCAGTGAATCGGGGACTAACCCCGCCGTAATGAAGAGGCCCGAGGAGCTCACCAAACGAATTGAATCATGAGTGAAGAAAATTGAGGCAAATGATAAGAAAGTAGAATGTACAACTCCTGGGTTGACCAGATACCGAGGGCACCGCCAATATTGAAAGGAATGGATTCAAAGACGTTTGTACAGAAGTCATTTCCTCCAAGTGCGGCTTCGAAGCCCATGCCGTAAATCCCTAAATACAATGGGACCACCGATCCCAACGAGCATATCACCTCTTATACATGCGCCATCAAAGGAAATTATTTGGAAGATGATGAGATCAAATTTGTTCTATTGTAGAAATTAGGAAAAACTCTATCGAAGGGAGCAATTATTTGGTACCATAATCTACCGCCAAACTCCATCGACTCATTCGCCATGCTTGCAGATTCTTTTGTAAAGGCACATGCCGGGGAAATAAAGGTTGCAACAAGGAAATCTGATCTTTTTAAAGTGAAACAAAAGGATAACAAAATGCTGAGGGAGTTCTTATCTCGGTTCCAAATGGAATGAATGGAATTACAACCAGTCACAGATGATTGGGTTGTTCAAGCCTTTACTTAGGGGTTGCATGAACGGAGTTCGATAGCATCACGTCAACTAAAGAAGAATCTAATTGAGTATCTGGCGGTAATCTGGGTCGGTGTACATAATCGATACTAGTCAAAGATTAGAGTCGAGGATGACCAATTGGAAACCCCTTCCAGTTCCGTATATCCGATCAGGCCCGTAGGCTGAAATTAGAGGGATATCCATAGGGAACTTCGGTCGAACAAAGACCGATATCAGCCGTACAACACAGATCGCAAAAGCGGGAGCCCTGGACACAATCCCTTCCGAAATGATCGAAGGGGCAATCGAGGACAAAGTTCTCGGGGACTCATGCGCAAAAGTGGTTTCGATAAGCATGTCGATCTCGGGGACTCAATATCGATGCATCAGGTATTGTGTCGGCAATTGGGAGAATCAAAGATACTATATGGCCCAGACCCATACAAACTGATCATTCCAAGAGAAACCCCAACCTAAAGTGAAAATATCACGGCACGCATGGCCACAGAACCGAAGATTGTAGACAATTGAGGGAGGAGGTAGCTCGTCTATTCAACGAGGGCCACCTTCGAGAGTTCTTAAGTGATCAAGCAAAAAAAAAATCAAAGAAAGGGACGTCAACAGGAAAAACAAACAGGAAGAGCCACAACATGTGATCCATATGATCGTCGGTGGGTCGATATTCCACAAGGGCCCGTGTTCAAACGCACTAAAGTATCAATTACTAGGGAAAATTGGACTCGAGATTATGTGCCAGAAGATCCGTATCATTCAAAGGTGAGGAAGAAGATGGAATCTCTCAACCCCACAATCATGCTCTGGTAATTTCTATCTTTATGAATAAAATTCAAGTTAAGCGTGTTTTAATCGATCCGGGTAGCTCGGCATATATCATCCGATTGAGGGTCGTGGAGCAGCTCGGCTTGCAAGATCAAATCATACCCGCAGCTCGGGTCCTGAATAGTTTCAACATGGTGAGCGACGACTAAAGGAGAAATTATTTTACAGGTGAATGTGGCTGGGGCTATACAAGAAACTGAGTTCCATGTAATCGAGGGCGACATGAGATACAACGCCTACTCAGAAGGCCCTGGATTCCCAATATGAGGGAAGTCCCTTCAACTCTCCACCAAATGATGAAATTCCCAACATCGGACGGGGTAAAAAAGGTATATGGAGAGCAACACACGGCAAAATAAATCTTCGCGGTTGATGAGGTAACACCAATATTGGCACTTTCGTCCACAAAGGGATCGGAGGTCAAAGGAAAACAGGAGGCCAAATAGCAACCACAACCACCAGCCTCGAATCAGTCAGAAAAGTAGAGAGCGAAAGAGGACGATGATTACTGGATCCCCCGATCCTTCATTGTCCCCGAAGATTCTGATGCCACCAAATCAACAGTTGAAGAGTTGGAACAGGTTATATTGATTGAATACCTACCCGATCGAAAGGTATACCTGGGTACGTCGTTAACCCCCGAACTCAGGAAAAAACTCATTAAATTTTTTATTGATAATATGGATTGTTTTGCTTGGTCCCACTTAGATATGACAGGGATCCCACCAGAGATCACAACACATCGATTGAGCCTAGATATGAAGTTCAGACCGGTGAAACAAAAGAGAAGGCCCAGTCTGAGGTAAAACATGCATTCATCAATGACGAGGTAACTAAGCTTCTCAAAACAAGATCTATTTAGGAAGTAAAATATTCCGACTGGTTAGCAAATGTAGTGTAGTCCCTAAGAAGGGGAACAAACTTATGATGTGCGTAGATTATAAAGATTTAAACAAAGCATGTCCAAAAGACTCTTTTCCTCTGCCGAATATCGATCGCATGATCGATACCACAGCCTTCCACGAGATCCTTAGTTTTCTCGACACCTACTTAGGGTACAATCAAATTCAAATGAACCCAGAGGATCAGGAAAAGACTTCGTTCATCACTAAATATGGCACATATTGTTGTAATGTAATGCCATATAGACTTAAAAATGCTGGTGCTACCTACCAATGCCTAGTGAACAAAATGTTCGAATAACAAATAGGTAAATCAATGGATATATTGACAATATGTTAGTTAAGTCCCTATGCGTAGAGGACCATTTAACACATTTGTAGGAAACCTTCAACATATTGAGAAAATACAACATGAAGCTCAACCCTGAGAAATGTGCTTTCAGGGTGAGTTCGGGCAAGTTCCTCGGCTTTATAGTGTCGAATCAGGAGATTGAGATCAACCCTGATAAATAAAGGCAATCGAAGACATCACAGTCATGGATAGTATTAAGTCCATGCAAAGATTGACAGGGCTGATAGCCGCCTTGGGCCAATTTATCTCGAAGTCATCACATCGAAGTCATAAGTTCTTCTCACTTCTCAAACAGAAGAGCAATTTCGCTTGGACCAGAATGCCAACAGGCGGTAGAAGAGTTATAACGGTATCTCTCGAGCCCACCATTGCTTCATACCCCGAAAACGGACGAGCAACTCTATCTGGAAGTCTCGGAAGTCGCGGTAAGTGTGGTTTTGGTTCGAGAGGAGCAAGGTACACAATTTCCAATTTACTATGTTAGTCGAGCTTTAGGTGAAGCCGAAACCCGGTACCCGAACTTTGAAAAATTAGCGCTTACTTTAATAAGAACCTCTACGAGGCCATTATCTAGACATCGTTTTGAAGCCGCCCACAAGAAACATAATAAGGCAGTCTGTCAAAACTTCTAAGTTAACTAACAATGAGACCAAGTCAGTAAAAGCTTTGAGATTCGAGAGGATCGAATGCAGAGTTACTTGGATAAATTGTAGGTAAAATACATCGGTTTAAAGAATGAACCTTACAGCATGTACCTCAAGAACAAAATAGCGAGGGTGATGCCCTTGAAAATTTGGGGTCATCGCTCGAGGACTACAAAATTAGCTCGAGGACCGTCGTACAACTTTCGAAGTCAGTAATCGAGGAAGGCCATGCCGAAATAAACTCCACAAGCCTATCTTTGGATTGGAGGAATAAATATATCGAGTATCTAAAAAATATGAAGCTCTCATCGTACCTTAAGGAATCAAGGACTCTACGAACAAAAGTTGCTCGATTCACATTGGCTAAAGATGGAAAATGGTGTAGGAGGATGTTCGATGGACCGTTGGCAGTATGCTTGGGACCAAGAGATGCCAATTATGTATTACGAGAAGTTTACGAGGGTACTTGGGGGAACCATTCCGGTGCCGAATCACTAGTTCACAAAGTCATCAAAGCGAGATACTATTGGGACAATATGGAGAAAGATACTAAAGAATTCGTTCGAAAATGCGATAAGTGCCAAAGGTATGCACCGATGATCCACGAGCCCGAAGAGCAACTTCACTCAGTCTTATCCCCGTGGTCGTTCATGACATGGGGTATGAACATCGTCGTCCCTCTGCCATTGGCCCCAGGTAAAGCTAAATTAAGTTTATTTATGAATAACTATACTCTAAGTGGGTTGAAGCATAGGCTTTTGAGAAAGTCAGAGAAAAGGAAGTTATAGACTTCATCTGGGACCACATCATATGCTGATTCAGGATACCTGCCGAAATCGTATGCGACAATGGAAAAAAGTTCATCAGCACCATGATAACAAAGTTTCTTGAATATCACAAAGTAAAAAGGATCTTATCGACACCATATCATCCTAGTGGGAACGGACAGGCCAAATCGACAAACAAGACCATCATTCAGAATCTGAAGAAAAGATTGAACGACTCCAAGGGAAAATGGAGAGAAATTTTACCCGAAGTCCTTTGGGCGTATCGAACAACGTCAAAATCCAGTACGGGGGAAACACCATTCTCCTTAGTATATGGCTCCAAAGCCCTGATCCCGGTCGAAGTCAAGTAACCCAGTGCTAGTTTCTGATACGTAACGGAAAAGTGAAATCATGAGGCTATGAATACGAGCCTCGAGCTACTAGATGAAAAATAGGAAGCCACCCTCGTCCAAATGGCTGCACAAAAGCACCGCATCGAAAGGTAATATAATCGAAGGGCCAACTTTGACACTTTAGAATCGGGGACTTAGTTCTAAGAAAAGTCACCATCAATACTCGAGACCTAAATGAAGGAAACTTCGTCCCAAATTGGGAAGGACCATATCAGGTCCTCGACATCGTCGGAAAGGGATCCTACAAGATTGGAACGATGAACGGTGAACAACTACCAAATAATTGGAACATATTACTCCTCAAACGATATTATTGTTGAGGTATGACCTTCACCTTTTTCATTTACATTTTATACTAACTTATTTCAGGTGTTCGAGCAAAGGCATCGAAGTTCTCTCCAAGCATGAAATCCTTAGGTCTAAAAGCACGCGTTGCACTCTTTTCCCCTTCGACCGGTTTTTATCCAAAATGGGTTTTTCCGGTAAGGTTTTAACGAGCCAACCATTTGGTCGTTCTAACTTAGAGTATCCTAGGCTTCTTTACAATCAACCTCGAATACTTGGGGGGCATCACCCTCAGATTTGATGTATTCAAAGAAAATACTTCATGTCAACAGGGCCTCGATAGGAAAAGTTTGCAAAGGACCAAACGGTCTAATGAACCGCGTCCATGTAGATTGCTCGAGCCCTAGTGGGAAAACATGTACGCATGTATGAACTATTGAAAGAAGTATTTTTCCTTACCAGTTCTCCCGTGCCTTAATGAAATTTCTACTTTAAAAATTCCATACTTATTATTTATTGTGGAAACTGGCTCAAGGGTCGATTGCAATTTAACTTCGAACCATCAACCTCGCACTCGGGGACTGCCGTAAAAAATGTATATGTTCGAATTATTAACCTTCGAGACCATAAGACCTTAAAAAGGCAACCCTCGATTTTATGGCCAAGGATACTCTACTCGGGGACTAACACTTTGAACAAGTTCAAAGTGCAATTGGGAAAATAAGCCCATGAGGCAGATCCCAAGGCTACAACCAAACTAATGTGGCTCGGAGACATCCGAATTCCGCAATTAGAACATGCCTTCAAATTCTTTTATAAACCGGTTAAAAAGCTACCCTCGGAGAAATAACCAAAGAGCTTCAATAACATCAGCCCTCGAAAAACCTTAAAAGGTATCGAACAATTTAGTACAAAATTGTGCTAAGGCACAAAAAAGCAAAGAGTTTCAATAACATAAGATCCTACGTACTTCGTACTAAGGCATGACGATTCCTATAAGTTAAAATATTTGAAGCCGAAGAGGGAAAAGCCACTCTTCTGAGGCCATATCGGCCCGATTCATGAGCCTAAGGGCCATTTTATTTTTTGAGTTCGAGAGTTCATCCTCGCTCAACTAAAACCTAAGGGTTTTATTTCTTCGAGTTCTAGCAAATACTCACTCGACTACAAAGACTATATTAGCATGACTTTGGCCAAGATGCTTATGTTTCACAAACAAAATTTCACAAGGCATAAAACGAATCGAAATTTTTACAAGTCAAAAATTGAGACGAAATTCAAAAAGACAATCTGTTATGTGTGAACGAAGGTATTTACAAAGGACCACCCAGGGTTCTACACAAAAAGAAAGAAAAATACAAAGTACCTAGCTATTCTTGGAGGTAACTCCTTCCTCGAGGGAAACTTCTTCCTCGGGTCCTTCATCATTCTCTGACCCACTCTTGTTGTCGTCATCGTCAAAAGAGTTATGTAGCCTAGCATCGACTTCATGCTCCTTTGCCTTTGTTATCTCTTCGGAAAGGTCAAAACCTCGAGCGTGGATCTCCTCGAGGGGTATCCCTCCAGGATTGGAATTTTGCAAGCTCGACAATTCAATGTCCTCGTGTTTGAGCAGTATCGGCAGCCTCCCTCACTTGATCTTGAGCAGCTTCGGCATCAGCTCGATAAATAGCCACCATCTTATCAGCCTCGGCCTTTGCTTTTTCGGCCTCAACTTGGACCTTTGCAAGCTTAGAAGCCAACTAAGCCTTGAGTTCCTCAATCTTCTTAGCCTGAGCCAAGCACTTTTCCTTCATATTTCGAAGTTGGTCTTCGACTGACGAAAACTGGGCCAGGGCAGTCTCTTTCTCAGCACCAAGGTGGTCCATGTCTTCCTTCCTCCCGTAAGACTCTGGTTTCACTTGGTCGGCCTCCTCTCCGAACAACTTAATTCTCTCGATCTTCTGCTGCAATTGTGATATTGAAATGTTAACCTCCATTCCCGAATCAAGTCCATGATTTTTCAATAGTATCATTACCTCCTCGATCAGCTCGCTCTGCTCCTTATGAGGTTTAGCCAATTCGACTTTGAGGTCCTTAATATCCTCGTCTTTCTGCCTGAAGTGAAACTTGATGGCATTTCTCTGTTGAGAAAGCCTTTGGAGATCGGCCTCACACTAGCTCAATTCAGCCCGAGACTTAGAGAAAACCTGCATAGAAAGGGAAAGGAGTTAGACAAAAAACAAAGGAATGCTACATCAACAATAGAACTTAAAATTACTCCGTTCAGGAGACGTTGGGCCTCTTCAAAGAGGTTGGATGTGTCATTGAGATCGGAGGAATCCTCGATTCCGGTAAAGCAATCCCAAAAAGGATCCTCCTCACCGAGGACTCCGCTTACTTCGGGAGTCCCTAAGGCTTGAGCATCCCGTATAGCCTCTTCAGAATAGGCAAAAAGGGATGGCGAGTGACCTGCTATCATTTCCCCAAGTGACAGCCCCCTCAGATATACTCGTTGCAACCTCGATCTCGGATGATTCGGGGACTTAGCCCGAATCCTTCTTCAATGCCTCCTCATCGAAAGGCAGGGCCTCACCAACTGCCACTGATTCAGTGGCCTTGGGGGTCTCGATGGGTTTTCTCACTCGAGTCACAATCATCGAGTCACATTCTTCATTTTTCTTCTTCCTACCTTAATTCCCGAACTACATGGGCAGGGAGAGCAACAACATCTATCCTCGATTTGCTAATCGAGCTCTTCTTCTTCTTGGGCTTAGGGTCCTCAGAGGTCGAGGCCCTTTTTATCTTATTGTCCTTCACCGGTTTCGGAGCCAGAGCTAAAGCCTCCTCCTCAATAGATGGTGTCCTCACGACCACATCCTTGCTCAGGCCTGCACACAAGGAAATTAAGTAAGTATAAAGGGATATTACCAATTCTGTGGATATGTAAAAGAGGAAACTTACCATGGTTCATTTCCTCCCATCAGCCTTTTTTCAAAATCGCGCCAACAACGCTTAGCATAAGTAGAAGTCGAGGCTAGTTTTCGGACCCAACTCTCGAGGTCAGGGATCACTTGAGGCATCCAAACAACCGCTGCATGATGAAAGAAGACACTATAAATCTATGGAACGAAATAAATCATGGAAATTAACAAGTTAAGTAATACTTACGCTTCGGGTTCCATTTCTTTGGAAATGGCATATTCTCCATCGAGATGAGATCGGAGGTCCTCACTCGCTCAAATCTACCCATCCAGTCTCGATCTTTGTCCTCTTCGATGCTTGAGAACAATACCTTTGTTGCCCGATGTTGCAGCTTGATCAACCCTCGAAAGATACGAGAGCTGTATAACCTGATGAGGTGATCGAGGGTGAATGGGATCCCCTCGGCTTTGCTAGTGAATAATCGGAGCATGATGACTATGCGCCAAAAGGAAGGGTGTATTTGGCTTAAGGTCACCTGGTATTGACGGCAAAAGTCAATGATGACGGGGTCGACAGGGCCCAACGTGAAAGGGTAAGTGTATACTCTTAGATACCCTTCCATTCAGGTAGTGACACTCTCTTCGGGGGATGGGATCTCTACCACTTTGTCCCCCTAGTTGCAATCTCTCTTGATCTGCTCGAGATACCCCACGGTTATTGAGCAAATGTATTTCGACATGTGCTCACACTGACTAGGGACCGTTGGAGGTTTCTCGATCTTGAAATCGGATTTAAGGACACATGGGCCGGGAACATACTCTCAAGGAGCGGATCAACCGGCGTTTTGTGGTCGGCCGACCGTGAAGAATAAGAAGCTTTCTCCTTCTGGAATTGTTTTAGATGTTTTCACCATCTTATGAGTTGAGGAAATAAGAAGATAGTGAGATTTGGTGTTTGAAGACTAATGGTGAAAGCCTAAAGATTAATGGAAGAGAATAACTTGAGACATGTAAAGATTAGAAGATTAGATGAAGATGAAATTAAAGTTTGATTCAATAAGAAGAAGACCTATTTATGGATTTACGATGACGGTTCAACAGCACTAGTGGCTGACCGTCAACTGACGCTCATTAATGGTTTGGGGAACTGTACTGACGGGATGTTTCGGTCACTTTCATCACTTACGTCATGGGGATGACATCATTGTTAATTGAGGTCGAATGATTAATTATTTTCTTGTCATTACACTTTGAAAAAATGAGGGGACTATCCGTATACAGTGAAAATCCGTATACGTTGCATCAAAGGTTAGCTTCGGCCAAATCATTGAGCTGAGATATTGAGTTCTAGATCGAAGTCTCTTTCGAGATCGAGGTTGGTATTAATCAAAGACATGGATACAGACTCCGAGTAACATCAGAGATATATCAGTAACGGAAAAGCGAGATATCCGTGATTGGTCGAGGATCATGGCACAAATCTCGAAAAGGATAAAATCAAGAGCGGATAATTAGCTAATTGTATGATTTCCTTATGTAATTAGAGATATACCATAAGTAGAATTCCTCTACTATATAAAGAGGATTTGTAATCATTTGTAAGCATCATCATTCACAAAGATTAAAGAAATATAACTCTTTCTTACTTGCGCTATTGTTCATCAGTTTATTCAGTTTCTTACTGTTCTTGCACTTATCAGTTCGAGGGTATCTTGACTCGAGGCTGAAGCTCTATTTGAATGTTGTTTTGATTTACTTATAGTTTAATTCTGTCATTTACCTTCGTATTTATCAATTAGTGTTGAGCGAAATCACATATCATTAAAACCAGAATATAAGTTTAATTATTATCTAAATTTTAGGGTTAACAATTATGTTATCTTATTAATCCTATCAATCTCCTTCGTCGTCAATTCCAGCTCCCTCTAAAATAGTTTTCAGGAAATAAAGAACCAAAACTAAGGGTAGTGAAGTATATTGACCAAGGACAAGGAAAAAATGCATTGTCGCCCCATAGAAATGACAATGCTAATCTTGTTTATTCATTCACTTCAACACACCTGAATTTTTTTAACTTAAGTTGATCAAAAAATATATATATAGTGACACGTGGAACCGGAGACAGACGGAAAGCGAGGCAAGTAGAAATCAAGATCGGAGATAGCAGTTTCGGTTGTCACCAGGTAGACCCCGAAAGAAGTATTGTTAACGAAGACAAACAAATGTCTTCCACCGGATAGCATTCAATGAAGAGCATGTTGCAGTATTAAATACACAGTCAGTTATGGAGAATTTTTTCATTCATAGTCTTCCGTTACATATTCATCAATAGTCCTCATAATTGACATTTAAGAGGGGGCTTGATCCTACGACTTTGTTCCCTAGGTGCAACTATAAATAGTGGTTTCCACAGCCATTGTAAGGGGATGAATTTTCTGACAAACATACAATATATAATGTTCAAAGCTCAATAATATTCTTTTTCCTTGCCTATTGAGTTTTGTGTTACTGCCTTCGTAAGCTCTGCTCCCGGAACAAGGCTATTTGCTGTCTTATCTCAATTTCAACGTTAAGTCTTTCATTTATTTTATTTATTAACTATTTTGGGAAATAAATCAATTTGCTTGTCTATAAACCACGTTACAAATTCAGCTGTACCATTTTACGGGTAAACAATTTGGCGCCCACAGTGGGCCTTAGACAATTGCGTAATTGAGTTAACCTTTGCCTCTATTACTAACCTGTTTAATTATTTATTTCTTAGCGAATAATCATAAAGCGGAAAATAACGATGTCAACATCACTCAAAACGTTGAGATTCAAGGAAATCTGTCTGAACACGGGGATTCAATCATCAATGCCCGCAATGAAAAGAATGTAGCCACGTTGATCCACGACGGGAATTATCCACGACACGCTCAAGAAAATACTCATGATGATGCTGAAGATGATCATGGTACATAAACGGTGAGAATATTGAGGGAACAACAAAAGTCTATTATGAGCCATCTCTTGCGACAAGATTAGGCCATGACAGAATTGAGGCAAGCGTTGTCGAGTGATTCCAACAAAGCAAATAAAAGATGTCCAATTCCTCCCGGTGCTCCTGTAAACCAGTCAACACAAAGAGATGATAACAATACCCCGAGAGGTGAGGCCAGCTTCGACGGGAATTGAGGGAACCATGCAGTTTATAAGGGAAATAAATGCATGTATGGATCAAATCCCGAGCACACCACCATTATTGAAAGGACTGGACTCAAGAAAATACACACAATTGTCGTTCAAACTAAGTGTGGTACCAGAATTAATCCTAAAGCGGTTCAAAATGCTAGAAGTGCCAAAATATGATGGGACCTCGGATCCTCAGGAGCATATCACCACCTATAAAATGATAGTGAAAGGAAACAACTTATCCCCGCACGAGATCGAGTCAGACTTGCTGAAGAAGTTCGGGGAGACCCGTATGAAGGGGGGACCTAACATGGTATTCTCTTTTACCCGATCACTTGATATATTCCTTTGAGATGCTCGCGAATTCTTTTATGAAGGCCCATGCTATAGCCAGGAAGGTGCAAGCCCGAAAGGCCGACATATTCAAAATTGCATAAGGAGAATCTGAACTATTGCGAGAGTTCGTGACCAGATTCCAGAAGGAAAGGATGATGCTACTGGCCGTGTCGAACGAATGGGCAGCTGAGGCATATACTAAAGGGCTGAATCCTAGGAATTTCGACGTTTCCCCGAAACTAAAAGAAAGTCTACTCGAGTTCTAGGCAACAACATGGGAAGATGTACACAACCTCTATGAGTCAAAGATACAAATAGAGGATGACCATCTCAGTTTCCTGGCATCAACCAATGGTCAGGATCGAGAAAATAATATGGAAAGGTTAATGATGATTTCGATGCAAATTGACGGTCTTCTAGAGGTCGATTTTTGCCCTATAAAAGGGTAGAAGGATGCGGCAGAGGTTTCCGGTCCGTAGATAGGTTTTCCACTGATAAGAAAGTGGATCGGGGCCAAAATAGTAGACCGGTTCAAGATAAAAAGGTATCGGGCTCCCGGGACTCCACATATCCCAGGTTATCCGAATATAATTTCAACGCCAGTGTTGTGGAACTAGTGTCAACTATGAAGAACATTAAGGAAGCACGGTTCCTGAGGATTATGAGATATGACCCCAACCAAAGGGATCCTAATCTATGGTGCGAGCACCATGGGACCAACTACCACCGGACTGGGGACTGTTGACATCTACGCAAAAAGGTGGCAACATTGTTAAAAACGACCATCTCAGAGAATTATCAAGTTTCCAAGCTAAGAACAACTATGGTCGCAACTGTGATAACACAGAACCCTAAAAGGTAGGAGAAGATCCTCATCGTCTGAAGATCAACATGAGTTTCCGGAGGGGGGACGATATTAATTGTGTAACCTTTTTGACAGCAAAAAAGACAAAGGTATCGATGAACCACAATAAGAGACTTCGGAAAGTCGCTGAAGACGACATTTCCTTTACGGAGGAAGACGCAGATGGACTCTTATTACCGCAAAACGATGCCCTGGTAATATCTCTTAATGGTTTAAATTTTAAAATTAAACGTGTTTGTTTGACCCTAGAAGTTCAGCCAATATTATCCAATGGAGAGTGCTGGAATAAGCCAACCTAACCGGAAGCATCGTTCTGTCCACAAAGCTCCTCGTCGGGTTCAACTTAGCAAGTGTGACAACCCGAGGGGAAATTCTGCTGCCCATGAATGCGAAAGGGGTAATGAATACGACCATGTTCGAAGTAGTAGGCGGCGATATGTGCTACAACATTATTCTTGGAAGACCATGATTACATGAAACAAAGTTTGTACCGTCAACATACCATCAACTTCTGAAGTTCCACACTCCAAGGGGAATTAAACAAATTTGAGGAGATCAACGGGCGATAAGGGAGATGAATGTCATCTTGGTTTCCTGTAGCAAAGGGAAGGAATATGCGGCATAGCAATTACAGGAACCGAAGCCTGCTCCCAAGCCAAGCAAAGTTGACAAAGAGGGTGATTCGTTGGAATTTATTAGGTACCGAGATATTTCTATGTGGTAGAAGAAGCGGACATGACCAAATCTACAGCGAAAGAGTTCAAACAAGTCACATTGTTCGTTAATGGGAGGAAGTTTTACTTAGGGATAGGGCAAAACCCCGAGCTCAGGTCAGGATTTATATAATTTATTAAATCTAATGTTCACTGTTATGCGTGGTTGCATGTAGATATGATAGGTATCCCACTAGAGGTGGTCGTGCACAAGTTAATCTTGGACCTCCAACATCCCTCCGATAAGGCAAAATAAACAACCTATTGCCGAGGTCAGAAACAAGTTTGTCAAAGAAGATGTAACTCGATTGCTTGATATCGATTTAATCTGGGAGGTAAAGTATCTTGACTGGCTAGCTAATATATTAGTAGTTCCAAAAAAGAATAATAAATTTTGCATGTGCATTGATTAAACCCAAAAGGCTCGTTCCCATTGCCAAACATATAAATGATTATGCGGCGGTCGAGCGCGATACCAAAGGAAATAGCTTTGCAACGAAGAGCCACAATTTTAGAGGCACAAAAGTCAATAAATTCCTTGAAGACTTGAAAATCAAAAGGATCACATCTTCGCCATACCACCCGAGCGCATATGTCCTAGCGGAATCAACAAACAAAGTGACTATTCAAAATATCAAAAAGAGATTGTAAGCAGCCTAAGGAAAATAGCCCGACGAGCTACCAGGAGTGCTAATGCATACTGAACGACGGCCAAATCGAGCATGGGAGAGACACCTTTTTCTCTCGTATACAGAGTAGAGGTCTTGATTCTGATAGAGGTAGGAGAACCTACCATCAGATACTTCTGAGGGGACGAAGAAGTAAACAACGAAGCATTATTGGTTAGATTGGAGATGCTCGACGAGCGCAGGGACTTGGCACATATAATGATGGTAGCCGAGGAACAAAGAATGGAAATATACTATAATCAAAGAGTTAACCTCCGTTATTTCAAAGTAGGAGACTTGGTTTTAAGAAATGTGACTCAGAACACCCGAGAGCTCAACATGGGGAAGCTGGGTTCTATATGGGAAGGCCCCTACGGGGTTTCAGCTGTTATCGGGAAAGGATCATATGAACTGGAGAATCACGACGGAGTATAATCGCCGAGCATTTGGAATGTGGCACACGTTGTTGATACCCAATTTTTCCTCAAGATACTTTTAAATTGCATATATAGCAGTTAATAGCAATTGGTATTTTTCCATAATTTTCCTATATTTTTATTAATTCATTTTTTAAATTTATTCGGCATTTTATTTCCAATTTGCAAAATTGCATTACAAATGATTTCAAAGTATTTCTTGAGTTAATTTATTATTTTTTGGTCCTACTAAGGCCAAATTATTTCACAATTAGCCAAATTGGTACCTTTTGGCTATAATTGTAGTAACTTTGCGATTATAGCCCAATCATATGATTTTGTACTATTTTTATCCAGTAATTAACCATTTGTATTTTTAAAATACTAAGTAATCATGTTAAATTATTTTCTAAGCATGAATTTCATTTTTACAATTATTCAGCTATTTTTATAAACTATTTTAGTTAATTTAATTGGGTATTTAACTACTAGCCCCTTTTATTTTATTATAGCCTAAATTAATTTGACCCCCAACCCAATTAAAACAACCCAAACACCTAGGCCCAATGCCTTAACCACCCGGCCCAACCCCTTGTTTAATCTGGACCGTTGATTAATTTCGATCAACGGTTCAGATCGCCTATTACCATAATTAAACCCTAAGACTACCCCCCCCCTTCCCCCTCCTTCTCTCCTTCNGCCGGAAACCATGGTGGTCTCACCACCACCCCCAGCCCATGGCTCTCCTCCTACACCGGGTTGATGCTGCCTTTAAGGTCCTCAAGAGAACCAGTAGGGAGTCCACTCACCTCCCCGGTTTCCTTATGTCATTTTCCGGCCATTATAGGTCGTTCGAGTAGGATCTTACCACTTTTGGTTAAGACTTGTGATTTTGGGACGATTTTCCTTCTCTTTGGGTTGTCTCTCTGAAACCCTAACTTCTAGTCTCTGATTATTCGTAGATATGTGATAGATCTTGGCATATTATGAGTTATTTGGTCGTTTTCAAAGGTTTTTTCCGATTTTCCTAAATTGACTCTTCATCTTCAAAACTAGGGTTCTTAAACCCCAAAGTTCTTGGTTTTAATCTGTGGTTCTGAGTTTGTTTTCGATAATATGTTTATCTTTTCTATTATGTTTACTGTGTTCTCATGAATACTTTATGATTCCATGACTTTTACCCTATGTTTGCTTGTTAGGGTTTCTGGCTGCTATTATTCTTGCTCACCGTGTGGTTCTACTCTATTTTTTTGTTCATCAATATCTCTGAATATTCACTTCTCCTGCCTATATTACATTCATTCTGTTATTTTAGGCCATGCTCCACGTGAACCCCTGATTTATGTGATTTTACACTATGTTTGCTTGTTAGAATTTCTGATTTTGCCTATTATGAGTTTATTCGGTTTGTTCTCATAAGCTTGTGCTGATTTTCCCTAAGTCAGTATTTTTTTTTATTTGTGAGTCTTGGAATCCCTGTGATTGGTTCTTCATTGACCTTGCATGATATTCTCTACTGATTCTCGGGCATTTTTCTTAATTAGGATGTTGATTTCCTGTAATTAGAACCTCACTCGAGGATCTCCTTACTGATTTCAAGGATTTAAATTTTCTCTTGCCTTATTTCTCTGGCTGATTTTGCTGTCAAACTAATTCGTATATATTTTCCTTAAATAGGATTCTGAACTTGGCCTTACTTACATGCTCTATACTATACTATGCTTATGTTATTTCCATATATATACAATCAGCCTTATACGATTTTCTTTCCTTATGTTATCACTGTCTATTACCGTTTGAATATGATTCCATAATTAAAGGAAGTCTTTATACTAATTGGATTCTATTTTGTATATACTTCTACAATTACTGCTGAACTATTATTTTTACCTTATTTTTCTGCCTGTTTTAAAACTATAAATACCCTAGTCTTTCACTAGCACAAGACACGAACACACACTGTTCAAAACTATCTCTTATAAAAAAAATACTATCTTCTGCTCTCCTTCTGGTTACTTGCTATTATCAATCGGCTGCAAGCCAAGGATGGTTAATTTACTACTCTTCATTTTGTGCTTGTTATCTCCTATACTGGTATGTCCTAATTTCAGTCTAAGTCTCAAAAACAACATGTTTCTTTTGGTATTTCAATTCATCATGTTTCTCATATGCTTATACTTGTGGTTTTGCTGTGAAGTTTGTACTTAACATGACTGCATTGTTATTCATTTTACATGTAATGTATCCCCCCCATTAGAACTCAGCATGCTTATGTACTGATACCCCCCCTTTAGTATACTTCACTGATCCTCCTTTACTTAGGCTTCTCTGATTACCATCCTGAACTCTTTGTGCTAAAGCAAGTTGCACTTTATGATTGCTTTGTTCGTTGTAATTCTGAAATACCTATTGTACCCTAACCCCCTTTGAATTCCCTTAGAACTTCCTTGACTTAGTACCTATGTGCATCTCTGCCTACTATGTGCTTACCCCTATATGCTCTATACTTGTCCCCAATCCCTCATCACCCTATTTGTGGTTGCTAAACTTATCTTAGTCTTTGTTCTATGTGTGATGTTCTGGTCCTTAAATGGAAATGTTGTTTGTTCTGATTTCCCTACTCTTTTCAAATTATTTTTGTTGAATAAACTCTTTTACTGTTTTGCAAAACTCATTTGGAACCAGTCTTTCTTGTCTAAACTATTTTCCTACTCAAATCTTTTCAAACTATGTCAAGCACTCTCACTCTATTCTTAGACATCTAAGTTTTGCCCCTCTAATGTGTGACTGCTTTGGGATCCCTATGAGGTCCCTCTGAACTCTGATATATTAGAGCTGGCTCTTCCACACTGCACTTACTCAACCTTGGTTATGAAATCTGGGTGTGAGCATTGCCCGGGATCCCTTGAGGTCCTTAGGGAACTCTAACGCACCCGGATTATTTGAAAGGCTGTGAACACCACTTGGCATTGGAACTCTGGAAATTTGGGTCTATTGGTAGTCTCCCTATAGTATAGCTTCTTATTTTTCTTATCTATTCATGTAATTCATTCAGTAATAGTTTGTAATAATTTATTGTAAACAAATATTAGGGATGGATAGTGAAAAGGGGAAGGTAGTTATACATGTCATAAATATCAAAGGGTAGAAACCATGCTCCTAGGTTTACATTCCTTTTGTGCGCAATAGAATTCATGTTTAGGACTAATGTGTGCAAAGCATATCATGTATTAGATACCATGCCTCCTAGGTTTCATATATACTGTTTCTCAGCATCTCATTTTAACATTACTGCCTTATCACTTAGAAATCCTGTCTTTAGGATAAATAACAATGTTGACACAAACTATGCATAATTTGAGATCATGTCTAATAATGATGTAACCTGCTGAGCATCTAGAAATCATGCTTTAGAAATTTTGCATATAAACCACCCTGCCTTATACATACACATTAGATATCATGCTTTAGATCTTTCACATTGTTTCAGCATCTCATTTTGGTACTATCATCACTTAGAAATCATGTTCTAGGATAAACACATTAATATAAGTCATGTTCGTGCAATCATATCTCATAATGCTATAACCATGTTGTGCATTTAGAAATCCTGTATCTAGGGTAAATAACAACACTAAAATAAACTGTCACTTATGCATATTTTGAAACCGTGCCTAATGTTGTAACTGCTGTGCATTTAGGAATCCTGCTTTAAGGAACTTTGCATATCTTGAAAACGTGTTGTGCATGTAGATAACCTGATTTTAGGAGTTCTGCATATAAATCATCCTACCTTGTACGTGCATGCTAGATATCATGTTCTAGGGTCTCACTCGTTCAACTACACCTAGTTAACTATTGATGCACAAAGGATGACATAAAAACAATTTCACTCTGTTTCTAAACAACTGGCAATAATCATGTACTTTGCAGCGCCTAGAACAACATGTTTAGGTAAAACAATTTATAACAGTTTTTTTCTTAATAAGTTTGGTAACTATTATACACCGTCTTACGCGTAGGCAAGCCTTAGGTGATTAAAATTTCTAAAATTGGGAATCTGCTTCTTTGTGCATGCTGCCTAATGCTTAACAGGTTTTAAAACCAGCAGGCAAATTGGTTAGGCCTCTGTTTCTGGGTTATAAGTAAATCTGCATGCTCCTTGTGATCTGATACTCACCTAGATACCATGTCCTAAGATTCTACTGCCCTTATTTGTGTTTGAGTCGTGTTGCTTATATGCATTACATGTGGAGGTGAACCTGAGCCTTTTATCTGTTCTTTCTTGTACTATTTGTTGAAGTCCTATATGTTATTGCTTGTCGCCTTAGTATTTTCTCCGTTAAAACTTAGGGGTCTGTTTAGAACTACCCATAGGTAGAGGTCCTAAATCCCTCCGGGACCATTAAGAAGGGACGGGTAACAGCACGCATAGAGGTCGCTAAATAAAACTCGCTTTAATAACCGCTAAGGGGTGGGAAGGGTAGATATGGACATCATGACCGGTGCGCTAATGCCACGTGTAGCTTCTCTTCTGAGGAGTGATTACCGGGCATTGTACTGATGTGATCCTATAGGATAAATAACCTAGGACTTCCCCTATCCTTTGCATATGTGTTTAAATTGTAACTCTTTCAAAAACCCTCTTCAAGATTTACTCTTTTCGAGAATACTTTCACATGTGTGCTTAGACTGCGAATTTCCTCAAAACCCTACTTATTTATACTTTAACTGTCTATTTGCTACTTGCTTAAATTCACAAAGTTGTTTGGCCGGGAACCACAATTGTAGACTCTGAGGGGTGCCTAACACCTTCCCCTTGGAGTAATTTCAAGCCCTTACCCTATCTCTGATTATCCAAGTCTATGTTAGTAAATGACCCTTGATAGGTGCCCTAACGCACCTTAACTCGTTAGGTGGCGACTCTCCAATTCCTTGGATACGCCCTTTCCCAAAAGGAAACGAGCTGTCCTAATAATGTCAAGAACCCTGGCCGATCCGAAACGAGGAGTTGAAAAAAAAGGGGCGTGACACACGTGTGAACTAATCATCGAGTGAATTCGTGAGAATCATTAGAACATTAGAGTGAATTAAACTAGAGTTAGATTCAAAATAACTATCTTCCATCTATCCTGTCATGACCCTTATTACTCACATTTAAGAAACAAGTTCTGCTAATCTTTAGTTCTTTGCAGTCAATTTTCAATTGCTTTACTTTAGTAGTTAATTATAATCCGTAATTAATCCAAATAAAGTTTTGATCATCCTGAATAGCAGTTAAGCCAAAAATAACTAGAGCATTGTTTAAATCTAATCCCTATGGAGACGATAATTTAACTATACTATCCTTGGCTATCGAGCATCAATTTCATGTTGTGTTTTGCGCTGATCACATTTTGGTGTTGTTGCCGGGGATTGGAAATTAATAGTGTTTAAAATAGTTTTTAGTACTAATTTAGGAACCAATTTTTACTTTAGTCAATTCACGTTTTCTCATTTGTGTGCAGGATACAAGTTTGATTTCTCTAGTATATGACTTGATCTTCTTCGAAGGAAGTGATACTATTACGCCCTGAGTTATTTTACGACTTTATTTATTCTACGTGTGACGTGGCAAGTACGATTTAAAAGTATTTGACATGTTTAGAAATTTAATTTACATGCCACATATATTGTACTTCAATTATACGTTAAGTATATAAGCCCAAACATGTTGTATTAGTAAAGTCGGCTTGAGTTGCCGCAATTTCGGTTAAGATACGGCATGTAACTAGATCACTTTGCGACCAGCTTTTCTCCTAGCATATGGAGCCTTTATCTTTTTTTTTCTCCTTTTTTGAATATTTATTTTCATTTTCATTTTTCCTGTTGACTATCGGTTCCCTTATTCAAATTCAAGAGGCGACATTCATAACTAGGCGTGACCAATTGGGCAATTATACAAGTAAACAAACGTCTCTTCCAACAGTCGTGGCTTTTTAATGTTTTAATTTCAATTGTAACTCATCTCTAATGCCTGTTATTTTTATAAAGAAGTTGTTCTTCTTCCAGGATATCTTTTCACTGTGTAATTCTACATTAGGAAGTCAAAAATTATTGCTCAATCGAATGTCGGTCCCGAATGATCTCCTCCTCTTTTTCTTCTTAACTACATACGTTCTTGATAGGCACTTACAACACTACTGTCGTTGCTATAGGCGTATCGAGTTTGACATCATGATATTGCAAAATTTCTTTGTGTGATGACCCAAAGGGTCAATTTATGAAAATAGACTTAATTCTAGGTTTACTATCCCTACAAAGACTAATTTTAATTACTTCAATTTGCGTGCGCAGTCCGGGCGTGAAACCGAAAAGCTTTTATGTGAAAATATGAAAAATAGTAATTTCTAGAGTTAAAATTTGATTATAGTTGACTTTGGTCAACATTTTGAGTAAACGGACCCGGATATGTGTTCCTACGATCCCGGGAGGTCCAATAAAATATAGGACTTGGGCTTTTTCCCGTAATTGAATTCCGAGGTCCCAAGCATTAGAAAATAATTTTTGAAGAAAATTGTTTTGCTGGTTAATACAAGAAATAAAGAAATGACATGATATGTGAAATTTTTGATATCGAACTCGTATTGTGGTTCCGGAACAAGTTCGTTATTTTGTTTAAGTCCGATCTGTGAAGTTTTACGAGAATCGGAATTGATTTGACGTGATTTGGACGTTCGGTTGAAAAGTTAAAAAACTTTGAGTGTTCTTGAGAAAATCATGAGTTTTGAGGTTATATTTGTAGTCTTTGATGTTATTTTAATGATTTAATCGCACGCGCAAGTCCGTATGAAATTTCTAGACATGCGTGCACGTTTGGTTTGAAGCCCCGAGGGCTTGTGTGAGTTTCGGATAAGTTTAGGCTATGTTGTGCTTGTTTTTTTATGCTTCACCGTCGTTTCTTCAAGCATAGATGATACCACATTAAGCAAATGAGATCCAAATTCAGTTTTTATTGAACCATTAGATATGTATCGTAATTACAGAGCCATAGGAAAAAGAATCATCAAATTTGGACATCGTATGAAGAAGTTATGCTCATTTTCGTGTCGGGAAAATAGTGTTGGTTTTCTGGTGTGCCCAGTTTGCAAATGCAAACTTTTTGTCGCAAATGCGACTTTTTCCCAGCCTTCTCTTGTTTGCAATTGCGAAGTGTTTCTTCGCTTTTGCGAGAGTCGCAAATGCGAACCCTGGGTCGCAAATGCGACTTCTGCAACCTGTTAAATGAGATTTTAGACGGGATTTTTACCCATTTTTCAATTTTCTCAAACCCTAAACCTCCATAGGCGATTTTTCAAAGACCAACCTCTCCAAACCATTGGTAAGTAATCTCTAACTAATTTCTTTCAAATCCTAACAACTTTTAACAAGATTACAACCACAAATCTAGAGTTTTCATGGTAAAAATTTGGGTTTTGGGTAGAACTTAGAAATTTTAAATTTTGGGGAACTGGACCTCGAATTGAGGTCGGATTCCAATACCAATTGTATATCCGGGCTCGGGGGAGATTGGGTAAACAGGTTTTGGTCCGAACCTCGAGTTTAGATCAAGCGGGTCCGGGGTCGATTTTCAAATTTGAATAGGAAAACTTAGGAAGACCATTGTTTTTCAATAAAGATGATTCCATTAGGCTAGGACTGATAATATTGAACAAATTGTGATTAGATTCAAGCGGGTTAGAAGAAAATTCTAAAAGAAAGGCAGTGCTAGAGCAGTGAAGTGCTTGTTAGATCGAGGTAAGTGCTTGGTATAACCTTGACTTGAGGGAATATGAATCCCAATTTAATTGTTATGTGAAATTGCAAGTGTTGTGTGTATAGGTGAGGTGACGAGTATAAATGCACCACCAAATGGTCTACTTAACACGGTCCCTTCCCCGTGTCCAATTTAATTGATTCATGTCTTAATTGTTTTATGTTCGTTATGGTTTCTATGACTACTTGGCTTGTTAGTTTGTGGTTAAGTCTTGTTGCAATTATTTTGGGAAAAGTATCGGTTGTTTCCCTAGTTTACTTGTGGTACAGAAAGGTTGAGCTACTGGACATTGCTTTACAAGATACATACATACATACATATATATATATATATATACATACATATACATACATACATATATATATATATATATATTCCTGTTGGTTTCATTTTTGATAATATTGAGGAAGAGTTGAGAAATGCAATTTAACTGTTTTATGATTGTTGAGGTTTACGTGGCTATTTGGTTTCATTTGATGATTGCCAATTGTTGTTGCAAGTGTGTTAAAAGTGTTGGTTGTTCTCTTGATTCTATCATGGTACATAAAGACTGAGTTGGGTTGACAGCGTTACGGTGTTTACATATATTCTGGTTGGTTTTATTGTGAAATGATATTTTTTAAAGCTTACGAGCTATACTGTTTTCTGTTTGCAATTGTTGAAATAAAAGTGTTGTGAAAGGCTTGTCCTGAACTGTGAAAGTTTTGATAAATAAACAAATGATAGTGATAAGGGTGGATAAATGATAGTGATAAGGGTGGACAGGGGAAATAAATTGATAGTGATAAGGGTGGATAAATGATAGTGATAAAGGTGGATATGGGAAATAAATGATAGTGATAAGGGTGGACATGTGGGATCGGGTTGCACACTGCAACAAGACAGTGATAAGGGAGGATATTTGTGTTTTACTGATTTTCATGACAAAGATTTGGAAAAATTACTGTTTTACTCTATTGTTTCTCATATTCTTCACATACGGTGTTTTTAAAGTAAAATTGGAAATTTGGAAATTTGTGTGAGACTTTGGTGACAGCTGAGGCCTCGAATAGGCGACCGAGTTACTTTATTTATTGTTTCAGATTATATTTTCTTGTTTGTGTAGAATTGTTTTATTGCTTTATTATATATATATATATATATATNAAGTGCCGAGCCTAACCTCGATGATGTAGTGACGAGGCTAAGGTGGGGCAATTATAACTTAACCTGTGACAATATATATATATATATATATATATATTGTCACAGGTTAAGTTATAATTGCCCCACCTTAGCCTCGTCACTACATCATCGAGGTTAGGCTCGGCACTTACTCAGTACATGGGGTCGGTTGTACTGATACTACATTCTGCACACTTCTGTGCAGATCCAGGTACCAACCAGCAGTAGAGATTTTTAGTAGCATCAATTCACTTTTTCGGAGACACGAGGTATATCTGCCGGCGTTCGCAGATCCCGAGAGTCTTCTCCTATTTTTATAATCATTGTTTTATTATGTTCAGAATAGTTACACTATTTCTTTCAGCCCGGTATTTGTAGTATTCTTTAGTAGTTCGTGAATTGTGACACCAGACACTGGGTGTAGTCTTAGAGTTATGTACGTAATTAGTTCGTGGCTCGGTTTATTTATCAGCTTATTATATTATATTTGGAATTATTCGTTGGAATTCATTAGATTAAGACTGCTTTAAATTTATTTATTGTGTTTAAGTAAATAATCAAGGGAAATTAGCTAATCGAATTCTTACATTGGCTTGCCTAGCAAGTGTGGTGTTAGGCGCCATCACGATCCCTAAGGTTGGGAATTTGGGTCATGACAAGTTGGTATCAGAGCTCTAGGTTTCTTAGGTCTCACAATTCACGAACAAACTTGGTAGAGTCTGAAGGATCGGTACGGAGACGTATGTACTTATCTCTCAGAGGCTATGTAGTTAGGAACAATTTCACTTCTATTCTACTTTATCGTGCGAATTTATTCTATCATTTATGATTGAACTCGTCTGTCCCCTTACAAATCTCGACAACACGCAAAGCTTCTACAACCGGACAAGAGATGAAGCCCCACTGACAACTACGATTAGGGGAAGAGACAGAGGCAGAGCTCATTCTAGATCTCGAACATCAGCACCTATTGTAAAGTCTCAAATGGGTCTAGACGCGGAGGCTCTAGCTCAGTCGGTACATGTTGGACTATTTCAGATTCCAGAAGGATTTATAGCTACTCCAGTGTTGCAGGATGCACTAGTCCGTTTATTGAGGTTGGACAAGTTTACCAAACTAATTCCACTCCATTTCAGTGGTACATCTTCTGAGGACCCACATGATTTTCTTGACCGCTGCTATGAAGTATTGCAGAACAGGGGAATAAGTTGAAAGCAACGGGGTTGATTTATATGAGGTGTGAAGTTTAACATTGCGGATTATCAGTCGTTTGACCTATGACTTCGTGCCAAGTGGGGAAGTACACTGTCAAGGAATAGATTTCGGGGTCATGTGTTATATCGGCTTTGGCTTGGAATGTATAAGGCCTGGGATTTTGCAAGAGATAAAGTTGGGACTTGCGGTATGCCCGCCTCCTTAATCACCCTATACCTCAGTACCAAAGGATTCATATAACCAACTTTAAATCCATAGAAGATCTACTCAGCGTGGAAGTCACGGTTGTGGATTTTAGGGTGCTCCAGAGGGAGTACAGTGGTTGGCGAGCTTCTAGACTATATGGTTTGTGCCAAGATTTATCCGTATAAACCTCTACTTTTTTTATCATTGTGTGTTAATAGGGATGAGAGTTACCCTAAAAGAATAATGAAGAGTATATGAATAAATGGGTAGCTCAGCAGTGTTGGGTCAACATAGTAAAAGAAGAAATTGGCCGCTGGTGTTTGTGGCAAGCCTACGAAGAGGATGACCAGCCATTGCAACATCAACTACTTGACTCAATTCTCATAAATGCTTTTGAACGAGTTTGTTCCTCGGACTCTCCATAATGTGTGGCGCATAGGGTTTGAACGGTTGCGTCAGGTCACTATGACGGTGTCAGAATATGCCAACAAGTTCGATAAGTTAGATCGTCATACTCCTTCTTCATTTCATATAGCCAGAGAGCAAATTCACAGACTCATTAAAGGACTCAAATTGATTGTAAATATTTTTTTTGTACGACTCGGGGCAGGTTGATACTTTATTTCGGCTAGTGGTAGAAATTGTCTTAGACTTAGGAGAGTCATATTTCATCAAAGCACTCAGGCTACATGACCATTGCAGTTACAACTCAACGTACATGACCAGCTAGGGGAAAAGGGGTTGGAATGTCAAAGGCGGAGGTCAGATTCCTAGAGGTGGAGACCCATCATGTTAATATATTTATTATGGTATGGCTGAGGTCGCTACACCAGATGGTGTCATTACAAGTACAAATTCTAGTTATTATTAAATTGATTCGATTTTGAGTATCAAAGAAAGTCCTCATAATATGCTCCACTCTCGGGTAAGCTTCGTAACTCTGAAATCTACTTATATGAATACTTGTATTGAGAAATTCTATGGAGATAGTTATGTCTATCACTACGTGTTGTAATTTTTGTTTAAGGAAAATATTTAAAAGAAGAAAAGGGAATGTTTTGAGTGGCACGATGTGCATATTACTTGTGATTCAGAACTGACGGCGAAATCCTCGCATTTTAATATGATTTGATATGTTTAAATTGGGCTATGAGCCGCGGTGGAAGTTATATAAGGACGAAATCCTTGTGATGAAAATTCTTGTATTTAAATTCTTTCTTTTGAAATTAAAATATTTACTATAGTACCATTAGGGAGTCATGCTTGTTAGGTTTATTTGGAAAAAAAATTGTATAAAATTTATCTGTGCATAATTTGCCAAATTCGTGCTATAATTATTGAGCTTTAACCTACAAGGTAAGTGCCCACCCATGTGGCGTTAAATGAGATATGTTAATTCGGGTAATAATTATGAGGTCTTCATGCATCGCATCTCGTTATTAGTATTGTGAAGGGTTAAAAGGGGATTATTGTTACGTGAAGTTATTGGGTGATTCTGTAATTGATTATGAATAACTATTAAGATGATATTGAGCCAAAAGGGTGTTCCATTCAAATGGTTGGACGAGTGTGGGTTGAACTTTCAGAAGCTCAAGATTTCTTTGACTACGGCGCCAATGTTGGTGTCGCCCACAGGTTCAGGATTGTGCACGGTGTATTGTGGTGCATCTCGTATTGGATTAGGTGCAGTATTAATGCATGATGGCAAGGTGATTGCATATGCGTCTCGACAGCTGAAGGTTCATAAGAAGAATTATCTTGTCCATGACTTAGAGATGGCAGCTATTGTTCATGCATTGAAGATTTGGAGGCACTATCTTTATGGTGTGTCGTATGAGGCTTTCACGAATCATCGCAGCATTCAGTATTTGTTCAAGCAAAAGGGATCTCAATTTTAGGCAGAGGAGATGGTTAGAGTTATTGAAGGACTATGATGTCACTATATTGTACCATCCGGAGAAGGCCAATGTGGTGGCCGATGCATTGAGTAGGAAGTCAGTGAGTATAGGCACCCTTGCATTTATTTTAGTTGGGGAGAGACTGTTGGCTTCAGATATTCAGACTTCGACTAATCAGTTCGTGAGGTTGGATATTTCGCCCAGCAGTGTTTTAGCTTGTACCGTCGATCGGTCTTTTTTATTTGAGCGTATCAGAGAGCGGCAGGACGATGACCCACATTTGATGGTCCTTAGGGACACAATTCGGCACGGTGGTGCCAAGAAGGTTACAGTTGGAGATGGTGGTGTTTTGAGGATGCATGGTCGTATAAGTGTGCCTAATGTTGATGGACTTCGTGAGTTGATTCTTGAGGAAGCTCACAGTTCTAAGTATTCCATACACCCAGGTGCAGCCAAAATGTACCGGGACTTGAGGCAGTATTATTGGTGGAGAAGGATGAAAAAGGGCATTATTGCGTATGTGGCTCGTTGCTTAAATTGTTAGCAAGTAAAATATGAGCATAAAAGACTCGGTGGTTTGCTTCAGCAGATAGATATTCCTTAGTGGAAGTGGGAGCGTATCACGATGGACTTCGTTGTTGGACTCCCACGGACTCAGAGGAAATTTGATGCAGTTTGGGTTATTGTGGATAGCTGACTAAATCAGCACACTTCATTCTTGTGGCGAGTACTTATACTTCAGAGAGGTTGGCTGAGTTATATATTCGGGAGATTATTCGCCTTCATGGTGTGCCCGTGTCTATCATTTTTTATCGGGATACGCAGTTTACTTCGCACTTTTGGAGGGCAATTCAGCGTGAGTTGGGTACCCGTGTGGAGTTGAGCACACCATTTCATCCTCAGACAGACAGGCAGTCCGAGCGTACCATTCAGATTTTGGAGGATATGATTCGCGCTTGTGTTATTGACTTTGGAGGTTCTTGAAATCAGTACTTTTCGTTAGCGGAGTTTGCTTATAATAATAGCTATCAGTCGAGCATTCAGATGGCTCCTTATGAGGCATTATATGGTAGACGGTGTTGATCTCCAGTTGGATGGTTTGAGCTGGGAGAGGCTCGGTTATTGGGTACATACTTAGTTCAGGACGCCTTAGATAAGGTCAAGATTATTCAAGAAAGACTTCGTGCAGCTCAGTCTAGGCAAAGGATTTATGCCGATCGTAAGGTTCGTGATGTCGCATTCATGGTTGAAGAGAGAGTATTACTTCGTGTATCGCCCATGAAGAGTGTTATGAGGTTTGGAAAGAAGGCTAAGTTGAACCCTAGGTATATCGGGCCGTTTGAGATTCTTGATAGAGCGTGGGAGGTAGCTTATAGACTTGCGTTGCCTCCAGGGTTATCCTCGGTTCATTCGGTATTCCACGTGTCTATGCTCCGAAAATATCGTGGTGACCCGTCCCACGTGTTGGATTTCAGCTCTATCCAATTGGACAAAGACTTGACTTATGAGGAGGAGTCAGTAGCCATTTTAGACCGACAGGTTCGTCATTTGAGGTCTAAGAGTTTTCCTTCAGTTCGAGTGCAGTGGAGAGGCCAGCCTGTTGAGGCAGCTACTAGGGAGTCCGAGTCGGACATGCAGAGTAAATATCCACATTTGTTTGCCAATTCAGGTAATTTTTTATGTCCGTTCAAGGACGAACGTGTGTTTTAGAGGTGGAGATTGTGATGACCCAAAGGGTCATTTTATGAAAACAGACTTAATTTTAGGCTTACTAGCCCTACAAAGACTAATTTTAATTACTTCAATTTGCGTGCGCAGCCCGGGCGTGAAACCGAAAAGCTTTTATGTGAAAATATAAAAAATAGTAATTTATAGAGTTAAAATTTGATTATAGTTGACTTTGGTCAACATTTTGAGTAAACAGACCCAAATATGTGTTCCGAAAATCCCGGAAGGTCCGCAGTCAAATATCGGACTTGGGTGGTGTGACGACCCAAAAGGTCATCCTGTGTAAATTTAACTAAAACTGTGTTTCGAGGCCCTGAGAGCCTCCGTTAATTTCACCTCGATGTGCGTGCGCAGCCCGGGCGCGTAGCCAGGAAGCCTTTATGTGGAAATTTGATAAAAAGTTGAATTTATGATAATTAATTGAATAAAGTTGACTTTTGTCAATATTCTTGGTAAAAGGACCTGGACTCAATATTTGACGGTCCCAGAGGGTCTGTAGGAAAATATGGGACTTGGGCGTATGCCCGAAATCGAATTCCGAGGTCCAAAGTCCGAGAAATGAATTTTTAAAGAATATTATTTTCTAAAAATAATAAAGGTTTTTGAAAATGGACTTTGATGTGAAAACTACGTTACCGGGCCCGTACTATGGTTCCGGAACCCGGAACAAGTTTAATATGGTTATTATGAGTTGTCTGTAAAATTTGGTGAGAAACCGACTTGGTTTGACGGGTTTCGGATAAAAATGGGAAATTTAGAAGTTTATGAAGTTTGAGAAAATTCTATAGATTTTGGAGTTTAATTCATTATTTTTATGTTAATTTGGTGGTCTAATTACTTGAATAAGTCCGTAGATGTTTATGAGGGTGGGTGTGTAATTGGTTTTGAGCCCCGAGGGCTCGGGTGAGTATCGGGTAGGTGTCGGGGTGCAAAAAGGTTAGCAAAATCTGGTGCATTTGCTCTTTTCTGGTGTTGGAAAGTTACTATATGCGAACGCACTAGAGTTCATGCGATCGCATAGAGTAATTGTGGGGTCTGGGGTCAGGGGTCAAATTGGTCAGTGCGATCGCACCATACAGGTCGCGATCGCGGAGAGAGGGCAGGGTCTCCTGTGCGAACGCACCAGGGTGGTCGCGAAAGCACAGGGTTAGGAGAGTCAGGGGGCTGGGGGTATTAAGCTTGTGCGAACGCGGCTGGGATCTCGCGATCGCGGAGGGTATTTTAGGGAACACTGTGCGAACGCGGTGCATGTGCTGCGAACGCACAGTGTAAAATCCGCCTAGTTATTAATTGTTCAAAAACAGAATATACATACAGGATTTTCACTTTTTCACCACCTTCTTCTTCTCCAAGACCCCATAGGCGATTTCCAAGGGAGTTTTCTTCCATAGCCACTTAGGTAAGTGATCCTAACACTAATTTCTTCCATTTTCCTTCATCAATCCCTAGAATCTAGGGCTAAAATCATGAAGTCAAGCTAGAAATTAGGGGTTTTGGGTAGAGATAGGGTTTATGGAATTTTTGGAAATTCAACCTCAATTTGGGGTCGGATTTCAAAATAAATTGTATATTCGGGCTCGTGGGGGAATGGGTGATCGGGTTTTGGTCCGAACCCGTGTTTGGACTAAGCGGGCCCGGGGTCGAATTCTGGTATTTTTGGAAGAATGATGGGAAATGTATAATTAGGCTTTGGAATTGGTTTATTGATTAATTATTGATGTTTATAAGTCAATTATGTCTAGATACTATCGTTTCGGAGTTGGATTCAAGAGGAAAGGCTGTGATTGAGGCTTGACTTGTATTTTTGGAGCCGAGGTAAGTGTTTGGCCTAACCTTAGCTTGAGGGAATGGGTATAGAGTCTTATTTGCTATGTGTAATTTATGTCCAACGTATAGGTGAGGTGACGAGCACCTATATGTTGTGGTCAAGCATGCCTGTGAGTCAAATGTGATGAATTATATCGTGTTCTTGATATTCTCTGTGCTATGAATAATTGGTGATTTAGAAGTGAAAAATTGATGTTGTTCCATGACGTGGGAAGTTATTGATTAATTGTTCAGTTGAGGATTTTTATTGTTGAAATTATACCTCTGAGAGAGATTGGTTATAGTTGAGTCCCTTGCCGGGACGATATAATTTTGTTGGTTATTCTGTACATTTAGAACTTCTTATTGTAAACCTTTATATTGAATTGTTGTTTATGTGTACATTATGCACGAGGGGACATTCTGTGCCGAGTGATTACTATATATGCACGAGGGGACATTCCGTGCCGAGTGATTATTATTTATGCACGAGGGGACATTCTGTGCCGAGTGACTTTATTATTTATGCACGAGGGGACATTATGTGCCGAGTGATTGTGAGGCTATGCACGAGGGGACATGCCGTGCCTTTTGCTGCTTATTTACTTGTTTCGAGATGTTAATTCTTGTCTTACTTCTACATTTAAGTTATTATCTTATTCTGCTATTTTGGTAATTTGTTGCCCCTTTATCCCCAGCATGTTCTCCCCGTACCTGTATTTACTGTTTTATTTTTGTTATTATTTTCTGTTTGAGTATAGAGTTGCACAGGTATGAATTATTGTCAGTCCTAGCCTCGTCACTACTTCGCCGAGGTTAGGCTCGGCACTTACTTAGTACATGGGGTCGGTTGTACTGATGTTACACTTGCACTTCTTTATGTTGTGCAGATTAAACATCCGGACCCGGTGGACATTGACGGAGGGAGTATCCTTCAGTCCATTCAGGAGACATCAAGGTAGACCCGCAGACGTTCGTGGGCCTTGGTGTCACCTTTTTCCCTTCTCCTTCAGTTCTGTCTTATTTTTTATAGTTCAAAGACAGTTATATGTATTTATTTATTAGACCCTTTGTATTTAGTAATCTCATAGACAGTTTGTCGAGTTAGTGACACCAGTTCTGGGTTAAATTCACGGGATTTATTTCGAAGCTTGTTATATAGTTCTGAAATTTGTTAACTTTCACATTGTTAATCACAGTTGCGTTAGTTATCATGTTCTTTATAACTGTTAATGAGTTTATTTATTCAAAACGTTGGCTTGTCTAGCGGGTTCACGTTAGGCGCCATCACAGTCTGAAGGTGGGATTTCGGGTCGTGACAAGTTGGTATCAGAGCTCTAGGTTGCTTAGGTCTCACAACTCACGGACAAACTTCGTAGAGTCTGAGGGATCAGTACGGAGACGTCTGTACTTATTCCCCAGAGGCTGCAGAGTTAGGAATAACTTCACATTTCTTCTTATCTGTCGTGCGAAATGTATTCACAATACTAATTGAGTTTCTATTCTAATCTCTCGCAGATGGCGAGGACGCGTGCTTCTCCAGGTTCCGATCGGCAGCCCGATACTCCTGTTGCAGCTCCTACGAGGGGTCGAGGTCAAGGCCGAGGCCGTGCTAGAGGCTAAGGCCGGGGCAGGGCTCAGCCCCGAGCAGCAGCCCCAGTGGAGGATCCTCAGGTTGAGTTCACCGAGGATATTCCCGCTCAGACAGTCCCAGTTGGACCAGCTCAGGTCCCAGAGGGGTTCATTGCTATCCCGGTGCTTCAGGACACTCTAGTCCGCTTAGTGGGACTCATGGAGAGTGTGGCTCGGGCCGGTCTTCTTTCTACTGCACCAGCCGTCTCTCAGGCTGGGGGAGGGACCCAGACTCCTGCTACTCGTACACCAGAGCAGTTAGATCCTCATTTTCAGACTCCGGCACCTCAGACAGCCAGAGTAGCTCAGCCGGGTATTGTGGCACCAGCAGTTGAGGGAGCAGCTATGTCAGTAGATGCTCTATGGAGATTGGATAGATTCACCAAGTTATTCCTTACTACTTTCACTGGCGCACCATCAGAGGATCCCTAGGATTATTTGGACAGTTGTTATGAGGTTCTTCGGAACATGGGCATAGTGGATTCCCATGGAGTTGACTTTGCTACATTTCGTCTATTTGGCACCGCCAAGACTTAGTGGAGAGATTTCTGCTTGACCAGACCAGCTGGGTCTGCACCTCTGACTTGGACTCAGTTCTCCGAGTTATTCTTGGGGAATTTTCTTCCAGTTACGCAGAGAGAGGATCTTTGGAGGCAGTTTGAGCGTCTCCAGCAGGGTTCCATGTCTGTCACTCAGTACGAGACCAGGTTCATTACTCTAGCCAGGCATGCTATTTTGATACTCCCCACTGATGTGGAGAGGGTTCGGAGATTTATTGAGGGTCTAGCTCAGCCCATCAGACTTCAGATGGCCAGAGAGACGGTTACTGATATCTCCTTTCAGGATGCAGCCGATGTGGCCATGCGCATTGAGATGGTATTATCACAGGGCAGTGGTCAGGGGTCTGACAAGAGACCTCGTCATTTTGGCCAATTCAGTGGTGCCTCATCTGGAGGCAGAGATTCCTTTGGCAGAGGTCATCCCCTTAGGCCTTATCAGTCGGCACTCCAGGTATCCCGCAGGGCACCTTCAGCTCTCATCAGTGCGCCGCCGATCCAGAGCTTTCAGGGTGGTCATTCTGGTCGTCAGGGACAGTTACCGGGTCAGTATTCTCAGCAGGCGAGGTCTTGCTTCACTTGCGGTGGTGTAGGTCATAGTTCCAGGTGTTGCCCCCGAGGTATTGGTGGCTCTCAGTATCAGGTTCCCGTTCCATGGTCCCCGCATCAGGTGCACCCTCACCCCCTCAGCCAGCTAGGGGTGGTGGTGGTGCCAGAGGTGGAGGTCAGACTCATAGAGGTGGAGGGCAGACCACGAGAGGTAAAGGTCAGGTCGCAGTAGGTCGACCCAGGGATGTTCAGGTTAGAGAGGCTCCGCCCCGATGCTATGCTATTCCGGCCAGGCCTGAGGCTGAGGCCTCTGACGCAGTTATCACAAGTACGGTTTTAGTTCGCAGCCGAGATGCTTTGGTGTTATTCTATCCGGGTTCTACTTTCTCTTATGTGTCTTCATATTTTGCCCCTTATTTGAGCATGCCCCGTGATTCCCTGAGTGCTCTTGTATATGTGTCTATCCCGGTAGGTGATTCTATAGTGGTAGATCGAGTCTACTGTGCTTGCTTAGTAGTCATTGGTGGTATGGAGACTCAGGTTGATCTTTTGCTTCTGGATATGGTTGACTTTGATGTTATATTGGGGATGGATTGGCTATCTCCCTATCATGCTATTTTGGACTGTCATGCCAAGACAGTGACCTTAGCCTTACCAGGAGTACCTCGTTTGGAGTGGAGAGGGACTCCTAGTTATTCTTCTGGTAGAGTTATTTCTTATATGAAGGCTCGGCGCATGGTCGAGAAGGGTTGTCTGGCCTATTTGGCCTATGTTCGTGATTCCAGTCCCGAGGTTTCTTCTATAGAGTCTGTGCCCGTGGTTCGTGAGTTTCCAGAGGTATTCCCTGCTGACCTGCCGGGTATGCCACCCGACAGGGATATTGACTTTTGCATTGAGTTGGCTCCGAGCACTCAGCCCATTTCTACTTCGCCGTATCGTATGGCCCCGCCAGAGTTAAAGGAATTAAAGGAACAATTGCATGATTTGTTGGATAAAGGCTTCACTAGGCCTAGTGTTTCTCCTTGGGGTGCTCCAGTGTTGTTTGTTAATAAGAAATATGGCTCAATGAGGATGTTTATTGACTACCGGCAGCTAAATAAAGTTACTATTAAGAATAAGTATCCTTTGCCGAGGATCGATGATCTATTTGACCAGCTTCATGGTGCTACTATTTTCCAAGATATACTTGAGATCTGGTTACCATCAGCTGAGGATTAGGGCGTTGGATGTCCCTAAGACAGCCTTTCGCACTCATTATGGGCATTATGAGTTCCTGGTGATGTCATTTGGGTTGACAAATGCCCCCGCTGCTTTTATGGAGTTGATGAACTGTGTGTTCAGGCCATATTTTGACTCATTTGTGATTGTGTTTATTGATGATATCTTGATTTACTCCTGTAGCCGAGAGGATCATGAGCAGCACCTTCAAGTCGTCCTCCAAACTATGAGGGATAGGCAGTTGTATGCCAAATTTTCTAAGTGTGAGTTCTGGTTGAGTTTAGTGGCATTTCTGGGCCATGTTGTGTCGGCAGAGGGTATTCAGGTGGATCCCAAGAAGATTTCAGCAGTTAGAGATTGGCATAGACCCACTTCAGCTACAGAGATTCAGAGCTTCTTGGGCTTAGCAGGTTATTATCGCCTATTTGTGGAGGGCTTTTCATCTATAGTAGCCCCGATGACCAGGTTGACCCAGAAGGGTGCCCAGTTCAGGTGGTGGGATGAGTGTGACGCGAGCTTTCAGAATCTCAAGACAGCCTTCACCACGGCACCGGTGTTAGTGTTACCCACTGGTTCAGGACCGTATACCGTGTATTGTGATGCTTCACGGGTTGGGCTTGGTGCAGTGTTGATGCAGGATGGCAAGGTCATAGCCTATGTTTCTCGTCAGTTGAAAGTTCACGAGAAGAATTATCCAGTTCACGACTTGGAGTTAGCAGCGATTGTTCATGCCTTGAAGATTTAGAGGCATTACTTGTATGGTGTGCCATGTGAGGTGTTCACGGATCACAAGAGTTTACGGTATCTATTTAAGCAAAAGAAGTTGAACATGAGGCAGAGAAGGTGGTTAGAGTTGTTAAAGGACTATGATATTACCATTATTTATCATCCGGGAAAGGCCAATGTGGTGGCCGATGCTTTGAGCCGGAAGTCATCCAATATGGGTAGTCTTGCTTATTTATCAGTCGGAGAGCGACCTGTTGCTTTGGATGTTCAGGATTTAGCCAACCGATTTGTGAGATTGGAGGTTTCTGGCAGTGTTCTGGCCCATACCGTGGCCCGTTCTTCATTGTATGATCGTATTCGGGCCAGGCAGTATGATGATCGTCATTTATGTGTTCTTAGAGATACTGTCCGGCACGGAGGTGCCAAGCAGTTTACGGTTGATGATGAGGGAGTTCTGCGGATGCAGGGCCGTATTTGTGTACCTGATATTGATGGTATTCATGAGTTAATACTATAGGAGGCCCATAGTTCCTGGTATTCAATTCATTCGGGCGCCGCAAAGATGTACTAGGACTTACGACAACATTATTGGTGGCGGAGGATGAAGAAGGATATTGTAGCCTATGTAACTCGGTGCTTGAACTGTCAGCAGGTTAAGTACGAGCACCAGAGACCCGGTGGTTTGATGCAGCAGATTCAGCTTCCCGAGTGGAAGTAAGAGCGTATCACCATGGATTTTGTAGTTGGGCTCCCCCAGACCCAAAGGATGTGTGATGCGGTGTGGGTTGTTGTGGATAGGCTGACCAAGTCAGCACACTTCATTCTTGTATCAGTTTCGTAGTCAGTGGAGAAGTTGGCAAAGATTTATATGAGAGAGATTGTTAGATTGCATGGGGTGCCCACATCCATTATATCAGACAGAGGTACTCAGTTTACCTCCCATTTCTGGAGGGTATTTCAGCGAGAGTTGGGCACACAGATTGAGTTGAGCACATCGTTTCATCCTCAGACGGACAAACAGTCTGAGCGTGCTATTCAAATTTTGGAGGATATGTTGCGGGCTTGTGTCATTGACTTTGGTGGTTCATGGGACCAGTTCTTGCCTTTAGCTGAGTTTGCCTACAACAACAGCTACCAGTCGAGCATTCAGATGGCTCCGTATGAGGCGTTGTATGGTAAGCGGTGTCGGTCCCCAATCGGATGGTTTGAGCCGGGAGAGGCTAGATTATTAGGTTTTGAGTTAGTCCAGGATGCCTTGGACAAGGTGAAGATCATTCAGGATAGACTTCGTACAGCTCAGTCCAGGCAGAAGAGTTATGCGGATCGTAGAGTTCAAGATTTGGCCTTTATGGTAGAAGACCGGGTATTTCTTCGAGTGTCGCCCATGAAGGGCGTGATGAGGTTCGGGAAGAAGGGCAAGTTGAGCCCTAGGTACATTGGTCCATTTGAGATTTTGGATAAGGTAGGAGAGGTGGCCTACAGACTTGCCTTGTCACCTAGTTTGTCAGCCGTGCACCCGGTGTTTCATGTGTCTATGCTCCAGAGGTATATTGCAGATCCATCTCATGTACTTGACTTCAGCGGTGTCCAGTTGGACCAAGATTTGTCTTATGAGGAGGTGTCGGTAGCCATTTTAGATCGGCAGGTGCGACGGTTGAAATCGAAGAGTTATCCTTCGGTTCGTGTTCAGTGGAGAGGTCAGCATGTTGAGGCATCTACTTGGGAGTTCGAGTCCGATATGCGAAGCCTATATCCCCACCTTTTCCCCGATTCAGGTACCTTTCTATGTCCGTTCGAGGACGAACATTTATTTTAGAGGTGGAGATTGTGATGACCCAAAAGGTCATCATGTGTAAATTTAACTAAAACTGTGTTCTGAGAGCCTCCGTTAATCTCACCTCGATGTGCGTGCACAGCCCAGGCGCGTAGCCGCGAAGCCTTTATGTGGAAATTTGATAAAAAGTTGAATTTATGATAATTAATTAAATAAAGTTGACTTTGGTCAACATTCTTGGTAAACGGACCCGGACCCATGATTTGACAGTCCCGGAGGGTCCGTAGGAAAATATGGGACTTGGGCGTATGCCCGAAATCGAATTCCGAGGTCCCAAGTCCGAGAAATGAATTTTTGAAGAAAATTATTTTCTGAAAATAATAAAGGCTTTTGAAAATGGACTTTGATATAAAAACTTCATTACCGGACTTGTATTATGGTTCCGGAGCCTGGAACAGGTTTAATATGGTTATTATGAGTTGTCTGTAAAATTTGGTGAGAAACGGACTTGGTTTGACGTGTTTCAGATCAAAATGGGAAATTTAGAAGTTTATGAAGTTTGAGAAAATTCTATAGACTTTAGAGGTTAATTCATTGTTTTTTATGTTAATTTGGCGGTCTAATTACTTGAATAAGTCTGTAGGATGTTTATGGGGGTGGGGGTGTAATTGGTTTTGAGCCCCGAGGGCTCGGGTCAGTTTCGGGTAGGTGTCGGGTGCAAAAAGGTTAGAAATATCTGGTGCATTTGCTGTTTTCTGGTGTTTGGAAAGTTACTCTATGTGAACGCACTAGAGTTCATGCGATCGCACAGAGTAATTGTGGGGTCTGGGGTCAGGGGTCAAATTGGTCAGTGCGATCGCACCATACAAGTCGCGATCGCGGAGAGAGGGCAGGGTCTCCTATGCGAACGCACCACGGTGGTCGCGAACGCACAGGGTTAGGAGAGTCAGGGGGCTGGGGGTATTAAGCTTGTGCGAACGCGGCTGGGATCTCGCGATCGCGGAGGGTATTTTAGGGAACCCTGTGCGAACGCGGTGCATGTGCTGCGAACGCACGTTGTAAAATCTGCCCAGTTATTAATTGTTCAAAAACATAATATACATACGGGATTTTCACTTTTTCACCACCTTCTTCTTCTCCAAGACCCCATAGGCGATTCCCAAGGGAGTTTTCTTCCATAGCCACTTAGGTAAGTGATCCTAACACTAATTGCTTCCATTTTCCTTCATCAATCACCAGAATCTAGGGCTAAAATCATAAAATCAAGGTAGAAATTAGGGGTTTTGGGTAGAGATAGGGTTTATGGAATTTTTGGGAATTCAACCTCATTTTGGGGTCGGATTTCAAAATAAATTGTATATTCGGGCTCGTGGGGGAATAGGTGATCGGGTTTTGGTCCGAACCTCGTGTTTGGACCAAGCGGGCCCGGGGTCGAATTCTGGTATTTTGGAAGAATGATGGGAAATGTATAATTAGGCTTTGGAATTGGTTTATTGAGTAATTATTGATGTTTATAAGTCAATTATGTCTAGATACTATCGTTTTGGAGTTAGATTTGAGAGGAAAGGCTGTGATTGAGGCATGACTTGTATTTTTGGAGCCGAGGTAAGTGTTTGGCCTAACCTTAGCTTGAGGGAATGGGTATAGAGTCTTATTTGCTATGTGTAATTCATGTCCAACGTATAGGTGAGGTGACGAGCACCTATATGTTGTGGTCAAGCATGCCCGTGAGTCAAATGTGATGAATTATATCGTGTTCTTGATATTCTCTATGTTATGAATAATTGGTGATTTAGAAGTGATACATTGATGTTCTTCCATGACGTGGGAAGTTATTGATTAATTGTTCAGTTGAGGATTTTTATTGTTGAAATTATGCCTCTGAGAGAGATTGGTTATAGCTGAGTCCCTTGCCGGGATGATAGAATTTTGTTGGTTATTCTGTACATTTAGAACTTCTTATTGTAAACCTTTATATTGAATTGTTGTTTCTGTGTACATTATGCACGAGGGGACATTCCGTGCCGAGTGCTTACTATATAAGCACGAGGGGACATTCCGTGCCGAGTGATTATTATTTATGCACGAGGGGACATTCCGTGCCGAGTGCTTACTATATAAGCACGAGGGGACATTCCGTGCCGAGTGATTATTATTTATGCACGAGGGGACATTCCGTGCCGAGTGATTGTGAGGCTATGCACGAGGGGATATGTCGTGCCTTTTGTTGCTTATTTACTTGTTTCGAGATGTTAATTCCTATCTTACTTCTACATTTCAGTTATTCTCTTATTTTGTTGTTTTGGTAATTTGTTTCCCTTTTATCCCCAGCATGTTCTCCCCGTACCTGTATTTACTTGTTTATTTTAGTTATTATTTTATGTTTGAGTATAGAATTGCACTGGTATGAATTATTGTCGGTCCTAGCCTCGTCATTACTTCCCTGAGGTTAGGCTCGGAACTTACTCAGTGCATGGGGTCGGTTGTACTGATGCTACACCTGCACTTCTTTATGTTGTGCAGATTACACAACCGGACCCGGTGGACATTGACAGAGGGAGTATCCTTCAGTCCATTCAGGAGACATCAAGGTAGACCCGCAGATGTTCGTGGGCCTTGGCGTCACCTTTTTCCCTTCTCCTTCAGTTCTGTCTTATTTTTTATAGTTCAAAGACAGTTATATGTATTTATTTTTCAGACCCTTTGTATTTAGTAATCTCATAGACAGTTCGCGAGTTAGTGACACCGGTTCTGGGTTAAATTCACGGGATTTATTTCGAAGCTTGTTATATAGTTCTGAAATTTGTTAACTTTCACATTGTTAATCACAGTTGCCTTAGTTATCCTGTTATTTTTAACGGTTAATGAGTTTATTTATTCAAAATGTTGGCTTGTCTAGCGGGTTCAACGTTAGGCGCCATCACGGCCTGAAGGTGGGATTTCGGGTCGTGACGGTTAAGAAAATTATTTTGCTGGTTAATTCAAGAAATAAAGAAATGAAATGATATGCGAAAATTTTGATATCGGGCTCGTTTGTGGTTTCGGAGCCCGGAACAAGTTCGTTATTTTGTTTAAGTCCGATCTGTGAAGTTTCACGAGAATCGGAATTGATTTGACGTGATTTGGACGTTCGACTGATAAGTTAGAAAACTTTGGGTGTTCTTGAGAAAATCATGAGTTTTGAGGTTATATTTGTAGTCTTTGATGTTATTTTGATGATTTCACCGCATGAGCAAGTTTGTATGATATTTTTAGACTTGCGTGCATGTTTTGTATGGAGCCCCGAGGGCTTGGGTGAGTTTCGAATAAGTTTAGGCTATGTTGTGCTTGTTTTTTATGCTTCATCGTCATTGCTACAAGCATAGATGATATCACATTAAGAAAAATGAGCCCCAAATTCAGTTTTGTTTGAACCATTAGATATGTATCGTAATTACATAGCCATAGGAAAAAGAATCATCGAATTTGGACATCGTATGAAGAAGTTATGCTCATTTGCGTGTCGGGAAAATAGTGTTGGTTTTTTGGTGTGCCCATTTCGCAAATGCAAACTTTTTGTCGCAAACGCAACTTTTTCAGCCTTCTCTTTTTCGCAATTGCGAAGTGTTTCTTCGCTTTTGCGAGGGTCACAAATGCGAACCCTGGGTCGCAAATGCGACTTCAGCAACCGTTAAATGAGATTTTAGACGGGAATTTCACCCATTTTTCAATTTTCTCAAACCTTAAACCTCCATAGGCGATTTGCCAAAGACCCAAACCTCTCCAAACCATTGGTAAGTGATCTGTAACTAATTTCTTTCAATTCCTAACAACTTTTAACAAGATTACAACCAAAAATCTAGAGTTTTCATGGTAAAAATTTGGTTTTTGGGTAGAACTTAGAAATTTCAAATTTTGGGGAATTGAACCTCGAATTGAGGTCAGATTCCAATACCAATTGTATATCCGGGCTCGGGGGAGATTGGGTAAACGGGTTTTGGTACGAACCTCGAGTTTAGACCAAGCGGGTCCGGGGTCGATTTTCAAATTTGAATAGGAAAACTTAGGAAGACCATTGTTTTTCAATAAAGATGATTCCTCTAGGCTATGATTGATAATATTGAACAAATTGTGATTAGATTCAAGCGGGTTAGAAGAAAATTCTAAAGTAAAGGCAGTACTAGAGCAGTGAAGTGCTTGTTAGATCCAGGTAAGTGCTTGGTTTAACCTTGACTTGAGGGAATAGGAATCCCCAATTTAATTGTTATATGAAATTGCATGTGTGTGGTGTATAGGTGAGGTGACGAGTATCTATGCACCATCAAATGGTCTGCCTAACATGATCCCTTCCCCGTTTCCAATTTAATTGATTCATGTCTTAATTATTTTATGTTCGTTATGGTTTCTATGACTACTTGGCTTGTTAGTTTGTGGTTAAGTCTTGTTGCAATTATTTCGGGAAAAGTATTGGTTGTTTTCCTGGTTTCCTTGTGTTACAGAAAGGTTTAGTTGGTGTATATATATATATATATATATATATTCCCGTTGGTTTCATTTTTGATAATATTGAGGAAGTTGTGAGAAATGCAGTTTAACTGTTTTATGATTGTTGAGGTTTACGTGACTATTTGGTTTCATTTGATGATTGCCAATTGTTGTTGCAAGTGTATTAAAAGTGTTGGTTGTTCTCTTGATTCTATCATGGTACATAAAGACTGAGCTGGGTTGACAGCGTTACAGTGTTTACATATATTCTGGTTGGTTTTATTGTGAAATGATATTGGTTAAAGCATACGAGCTATACTATTTTCTGTTTGAAATTATTGAAATAAAAGTGTTGTGAAGGCTTGGCCTGAACTGTGAAAGTTTCGATAAATAAACAAATGATAGTGATAATGATGGATAAATGATAGTGATAAGGGTGGATAAATGATAGTGATAAGGGTGAATAAATGATAGTGGTAAGGGTGGATAAATGATAATGATAAGGGTGGACAGGGGAAATACATTGATAGTGATAAGGGTGGATAAATGATAGTGATAAGGGAGGACATGGGAAATAAATGATAGTGATAAGGTTGGACATGTGGGATCGGGTTGCATGTCGCAAGAAGACAGTTATAAGGGAGGATATTTGTGTTTTACTGATTTTCATTACAAAGATTTGAAAAAATTACTGTTTTACTCTATTGTTTCTCATATTCTGCACATACGGTGTTTTTAAAGTAAAGTTG
>ML268895.1:55303-66305 GCA_005239495.1 Nicotiana undulata
CGTCACTACTTCGGTCGAGGTTACGCTCGGCACTTACTCAGTACATGGGGTCGGTTGTACTGATACTACACTCTGCATACTTCTGTGCAGATCCGGTACCAGCCAGCTGTAGAGATTTTTAGTAGCAGCTATTCACTTTTTCGGAGACACGAGGTATATTTGCCGGCGTTCGCAGATCCCGGGAGTCTTCTCCTATTTTTATAAACATTGTTTTATTATATTCAGAACAGTTACACTATTTCTTTCAGCCCAGTATTTGTAGTATTCTTTAGTAGTTCGTGAATTGTGACACCAGACCCTGAGGGTAGTCTTAGAGTTATGTATATAATTAGTTCGTGGCTCGATTTATTTATCAGCTTATTATTTTATAATTGGAGTTATTCGTTGGAATTCATTAGATTAAGACTGCTTTAAATTTATTTATTGTGTTTAAGCAAATAATCAAGAAAAATTAGCTAATCGAATTCTAATATTGGCTTGTCTAGCAAGTGCGGTGTTCCGCGACATCACGATGCCTAAAGTTGAGAATGGGTCGTGACACGTTGACACCTTAAAGGCAAGTTTTCTGTTCATATAGTTTACTATTAAGTTCTCCTAAATTCTTTTTTCTTAAAAGGACAATATTATTTTTCTGCTAAATATACATGATGGGATATCCTATATAAATTATTCTCCATTCAATATTCTAGACTCCTGTTTTGTTGGCAAGTTTGATTCTAGCTATTAAACTAGAAAGAAATATACATAAGTACCATTCGGTATGGTTCGGTGATAATAAATATTTTAGCCAGCTTACTTAACAATGCAGTACTTTTGGATAGCACTACTTTGAGAAATAATCACATTTATGAAATAAAGAAAATTTCGTTATTTTTATAGAAATTTTTAAAGCTTTTAGTTTGTATAATTTTTTTAAAAATTAGACCCAAATTAACGATGGTGATTGCAATAACGGAACAAAAAAGTAATTACTCAAAGAAAAAGTAATTCTATTTGGGAAGATAAATTATTTCATTAATAATACAACTCCTTCATTTTGCGATTTTCTCTGTTTTTATTGGGTTTTTACGGATTTTCTTAATCTGATAATCATATAGAATATGAAGAGAAAAAAAGCAGGAGCAAAAATATTTATGTTATCATTTTTATGGATCTGTTTAGGTTTTTCGTGTTTTGTTTTTTGTTTTGCATAATACGTCATGTTATTAATATGGAAGAAATGAAAATGTAGATCCTCCAAGAATGTGTTTTGTTCCATCTGGATATAGAAGGGTCATTTTACTTTAAATTGTGGCTTAGTGGTCATTGACAATTTTTTTAACTTCTAATATCGGTATTCTTGGATGTACTAGTATCAAACTTGAAATTTTGCATGCATAGTTATAATAGTAGTAATAAATAATTTCATTAAACTTTAGCATATTAAGTATTAGGAAAGTGAGAAAATATTTTTGATTTTATTTTTTTTTCTTTTTGGTACGAAAGATAATATTGCATTAAAACTAAATTAAAGAGTAACTACAAAGAGGGGGATGCATTGTGTGCATAATGTTAATAGCGTTAGATGGTTTGCTATTACATTGAGGATGAGGTCATAAGTGATTTCCGAAAAGATTAGGATGAGTTGACCTAATGGAGTTCTCTACTGTAGTAACGCCATTGGTTGTGGTGGTTGCATGTCTATCCTCGTGTGCAACAAAAAACTGATGTTTTCGTATCCAGGGCCCGTTCAGTTGTCTTCCTATAGTGTATGGCTCCTGCTTGATCCAGTTGTAGTGCGGTGGTGACAAAATCTGGTGGCGCGCGCCAACTTTTCTGAATTGGTCGGGTAAAGAAAGAGAATTCAAGATTCTAGAGTCTAGAGAAGAACAACAAAAAGAGAAGAGAAAAAGGAAAAGGACAAAAAAAGAGAGAACAAAAGAAAGGAAAAAGCACGGATAGAGATAGCAAAAATAATAGGTTTTGGGGTTGGTTCCATACAATAACCTCTTTAGATAAGCGATAAGCCACCTCATATTCCTCTTTGTAGATGTGCGCAACTGTGACACTATGCAATTGGTCCAGGAGGTGCCTACAGTTTAGTGTACTGCATATTATTATTATTTAGAAGTGTCAATACCTTTGACGCATCAACGTTTACTTTCAGTGGAATCAAACAGTGTGTGGTTGCCAATTCCAACCCATGATAAAGGGCTTGTAATTATGCATGAATGTTGTTTGTGGTATTGATGTTTCCTACAAATCCGATAATCTAATTTCCTTCTGAATCACGAATGAGCCCCCCTTATACCTGATTTGTTAATTGCTAGTGATGCTGCTCCATCTGTATAGAGCTTGAAGAAGTTTGGTTTTGGAGAGATCCATTTTATAAGTAATAGTATAGGGTTTTGTTTTAGTTTGAGATTGGTTGCCAGGTAAGTAAATGTTAGCGCTTGGTTAGTTACAAATTTGATGGATAGCTGGTGTTGGGTATTATTAAAATTGTTGTCATTACGAGTAAGCCAAATTTTCCATAGTGTATACAAAATAATAGTTTGATTGTTAATGCGGTAAGGCATGGGATGTGTTTTCACCTTCATTAGAGTTCTTAACCATTGTGAAGGCTGTGACAACCCATTGAGGTGGTTAACAGCATCAATCAATCTTAGTTGTGTCCACATAGACTATATGTTGGGAGAGTTTGGATATAAGTGATTAATAGATTCTTGTGCGCTATTACAAATTTTGCAAAGATCGTCTAATAGGAGACCTATATGGTGCAAATATTTTCTTGTTGGTAGACGATTGTGCATTATAAGCCATAGGAACGTTTTGATTTTAGAGGTAAATGAAATTTTCCAAAGCCATGCATATTGGGGTGTTGGCGTTTGGGATACTGGTGGTAAGCAGTGATGGAGTAGTTTAGTATACATTGATTGCATAGTAAATTTTCCTTGATGTGTTAGATCCCAATATAGAGCATCAAATTTAGTGGTGTATGTAGGCAGATGAATCCTCTTGATAATGTTTTTTAGATGATTTGGAAAGAGAAATGGTAGGGTTTCCCAATCCCGATCATTAAAAGATTTTTACGTAGCTATAGTCCTGCTAAGGTGGTTCGAAGGCATAGGGCCATCTATGAGTGACCTAATTGTGGTGTTTGGAGCAAGTCATGCATTCGTACAGAAATATATGTTAGAATTGCTACCAATTTGCCATTGGATTCCATGTTGGCAGTGCATCCACCCCAACATGATATTTTTCCATGTATGAGAGGGTCCCCCTTTTTAGGATAATTCCCATATTTTTGTAAAAGCGTGTGTGCCCACAATTGGTTGGGGGAATGAAAGAGTCGCCAGGATAGGCCTTCTAATAAGGCATTATTTTTTAGTTCCAGTTGCGTATGGCTAGTCCTCCCAATGATGTTGGTCTAGTTATTTTTTTTCCATGACTAAGTGTATTCTCCTCTTTAGAGCAGTAGTGCCCCAAAGAGAATTGCGCATGTATTGCTCCATTTTCTTTATAATAGATTTTGGGACTGCAATATATTGCATGATATGGTTGGGCAAACTAGTAAGAGTTGTTCTTCCTGCTAACGAAAGGAAATTTATTTTCCATCCCGCAAATCTGGCTCTTAAGTTGTCTAGAAGAAATTGAAAATCTGATTTAGTAGATCGTTTGTGAAACATTGGGAAACCCTAACATTTGCCAAAAGTGGTGCCTTCAACCATGCTAAAACAAGCTAGGATATGATTTTTAACTTCTATAGTGCAATTCTTTGACAAAAAGGTTTTTGACTTTTGGAAATTTTTGCTTTTGCCTGATAGAGTCATAAAAGTACTAAGAGTGTCGATGATATTATGACAACTAGTATTATTCACTTTTGAAAGAAGAATGATGACGTCCGCAAAGAAGAGGTGTAATAATTGCGGGACAATGCGCGATAATTGTATGGGTTTCCATAGTAAGTAATCCACTGACTAGAAGTTATTGCGGGAGTGGATCCCCTTGTCGTATACCCCCTTGACGGTTCAAAATAATTTGTACGCATGCCGTTGATCGGGATGGATATGAAAGACGTTGTAATACAGGACATTATAAGGGAAATTAGTGTATCTAGGAGATTGAAGTAATGGAATGTATTTTTTATAAAAGTCCATTCTAATTTATCAAAAGCTTTTTTCAAATATAATTTGAGTAGCATCTGGCTAGTGTTGCCTGATTTTTTTTTGTTTTTTTTAAGTGATTAAGAATTTTCTGGCAAGGATAGCATTGTCCGATGCTCGCCTCCCATGTTGGAAACTACACTGTGTGGGGCCAATTATTTTGTGTAAGAATAGCTTGAGACGAATTACTATTATTTTGGTGATCAATTTGTATATTATGTTGCAAGGGCGATATTGGTTAATAGAAGTCATATTTTTTATTTTGGATGTTGAGTTTTTCTGAAATATGAGGTAGTATCGAATTGTAGTATGCCTTTACTCCAAAGAAGTATTGTATATATTTTTCATTATTCATATATAGAAATTTGTCACATTGAGAACTATGCACAAAGTATTCAATTTATGTGACATGGTTTTTTCTTATCAACTGAATTAGATATTTGTAATTCTTCTAACAGGTGAATTCTATAAGTGATTAGGGTAGGGATGTATTACTCTGAGCAAAGACTTTTCCTGCTGAATATTAAGCTAAGCTTCGTGTTGCCGATCTTTGTCGATATGTCTTTTAACCTTATTCGAGAAGTAGTTGGGAATTAGAAGATAACCCTCTTCTATTTTAAAGATTTAATAAAGTGATATTTATTCTTTCCCCTATAGTCTATATATGAAGTACATTCATGAAAATTTCATCCGTTATATATTTCAATTAAATTTACAATAAAATAGTATCGTAAATTTACTTTTCTTATTAACTGTGCGAAGCGTAGACAACTTAACTAGTTGTATATGAAATCGAAGGTCTATGTATCTAGTTTCCGTTTCTTCATACCATACATCAATACGACGTCAAAGTAAAATGTTATGAGCATCTGAAGTAGGGCTGCCACGTCACTAGAGTATTACGGAAAAAGCAGACATGTTACTAGGCCAACTTACAGGCTAGTTTTCTCCCAATCGATAAAGAATTTGAGGATGATTTAAACACGAAAGTTGGAGTTTGTTGAATCTAGTTTCCCGAACATTAAGTCGTTTGTTGATACGACCTCGGAGTAGGGAGAAAATAGGGTTCAAAGCAGGATCACTCAAGCTGACAAAAAGCAACTTAGTCACCTACTAGCTTAGTGTGTCGGTGAATTTTTATATTCAGTTTGTTCTCCAGTTTTTCAGAACATATCCAGTACCTCTTAAGGTAAACCAAGTCCCCAAATATTCACTCATGTTCTCCTTGTAAATTGTCCAAACAATTCAGTAACTCTGGGTAGAATAATTGACGCAAAACTTGAGAGGCGTGGGGGAGTTCAGGTTGTATCTCCTACTTGGGTTTTAAGGAGTTTTTCTTGTTGAAGCCAATCTTAATTTGAAGTTTTTTTGACTTTGTTGTTCCTTGAGAGAGGTGAGTGCCTTAGTTGACGCCTATGATCAGTTCTTGACTCGTCTATAGGTGCTTTAAGGTGGTTGATTGTGACTTTGATTAACTACTTTGACTAGAGATTCTGGATAGATCCGATCTTAAGTGAGTTATGTGTCAATGTGTGTGTGAGTATTCTGTGCATGTCGGTTAATGTCTAGGACTTTCCACGGGTGTTTGCAAAGAAAAGTAGCAGTTTTGTTCAGTGTAGGAAGTGATATAGGTATTTCTTTGTTGCGCCAATTGTATGTTTATGACCCGCCTGATTCTTGTATATCCTAGTTAGTCCCTTTGAGCCTGTAGTCCTATTTTCTTTGGCAACAACAATACAAGCCTAACCCTTGTGTTTGATTTGACCATTTGTTTGAACCTTCTACCTTTCTTGAGCACTTGATTTTGTTGTGAGCTTGTAAAAGCTAAGAGAGGTATGGTTGGGTTTTTGAGTAGAACTATTTAAAAAGGAGAGAGGTGCATTGTTTGAAGAAAAACATTGTGAAAGCCGCTTGTAGGGAATTGAAAGAATAAAAAGAAGATGTGTGTTTTCTTGAAAAAAAATCATAACTTAGAGAAGAGAAAAAATTGATTCCCTTGCTAGTGGTAGTTCTCATCGCGTTTGTGCTTAAAGAAATTGGGAGCTCGATGTTGCTATATTGTGAAGGTTGGAGTTTAGTTCAACATAAGTATGGAGTTTGAATTGTTAATGTATATGTATTAAAATGCTCGAGTAGGTGTAGTCACGATTATCCAAATTATATCTTACCTGTCTCATAGCCTACATTACAATCAATTAAAGTTCTACTTGATCCTCGACTGGATGATCTAAATTATTAGAGTATTATAATACGGGCAAGCATATGGTGCGTCTTCTGTGGCACATGAATTTTTATTCTGAGAGTGAGTGAATTCTTTCTATCTTGAGTTTCCTATGTGTTCCTGAAACAGAAAGGTAAGACGATGAAAATTTATATTGATGACATGTTAGTTAAGTCACTTCATACGGGAGATCATCTGAAACATCTCAGCAGACGTTTGACATTTTTAGAAAGTACAACATGAAGCTCAACTTGGAGAAGTGTGCCTTCGGAGTGGGTCCCGGTAAGTTCCTGTGGTTTTTGGTCTCTCAAATAGGAATCGAGGTAAACTCTGATAAAATCAAGGCCATCGAGGATTCCCGGACCAGCTGAAAAGCGTGAAGGAAGTATAGAGGTTGACCGGTAGATTGGCGGCTCTAAGCAGGTTGATCTTGAGGCCATCAGTTCTTTTCGCTTTTAAAAAAGAAGAACGACTTTGTATGGACTCTGGAATGCCAACAGGCACTAATAGACCCAAAAAGGTACTTGTCTAGCCCTCCGTTGTTATCAAAAATCGGGAGAAGGGGAGAAACTGATGATTTATCTGGTGGTCTCAAAAGTAGTGGTAAGTGACATCTTGGTCCGGGAAGAAGAAGGTACGCAATTTCTTGTTTATTACGTTAGTAAAATGTTATAAGGAGCAGAGACACACTATCCACACCTTGGAAAGCTGTACTTAGCTCTCGTAGTTGCATCTCGAAAGCTTAGGCCTTATTTTCATTGTCATCCAATAGAAGTTGTAACAACCTTCATAAGCTCGAATTGTAAGGTTGTTTGGCTTAGTGGAAAGTCGAAGTTATCAAATTCGTCATTGAATACAAGCCCATGACTGTAATTAAGTCACAAATTTTGGTCCACTTCGTGGCCGATTTTCAGTCCGAGATTAATGCCTTTGTCTGCTAAAGAAGTAGTATCGGTATCGGGAGTTAGGACCTTGTTTAAGGATGGAGCCTCCAACGTATAAGTGTCCTATCTTAAGGTAGTTTTAATCACTCCTTTAGGGGAAACCCTAAGGCAAGCCATTAGAACTGTACATTAACTAACAATGAAGGCGTGTACGAGGCATTGGTTCCAAGACTTGAATAGCTCGGGGACTAGGTTCCGAGGTCATCGAGATAAAATGAGACTTCAAGCTGGTGGTGATCCAAGTGTATGGAATTTTTGATACAAAGAAGGAGTGTAAGCAACAGTACTTGAACAAGGTTCAAGCATTACTTACACGATTAGAGAGTGGTCAATCGTCCACATTCCAAGGGAGGAAAATGTAGAGGCAGGTGCATTGGCTAATTTGGGTTCATCCACAGAGATGAAAGGATCTGATTCTGGTGCGGTCGTCCAATTACTCCCTTTAGTCAAAGTTGGCTACTATTGGCCCTGGATGGAAAAATGACACAAAGACATCCGTACAAATATGCGATAAATGTCAATGCCATGCACAAATAGTGTATTAACCGGCTGAACTTTTGCATTCAGTGGTGTCACCATGGCCATTCTTGAAATGGGGGATGGACATAGTTGGTCCTTTGCCGCGGGGACCTGGTAAGGTAAAATGTCTTTTGGTTTTAACTGATTATTTTACTAAATAAGTTGAAGTAGGTGCTTACCAGAAGATCGAAAAATGAGAGGTGATCGATTTTATATGGGATCACATTGTCTGCCGATTCGGAATACTAAAAAAGCTCGTGACAACGGGCCACAGTTCGTAGGTTCCAAAGTCACAAAGTTTTTGGAAGGATTGAAGATCAAATGAATTTCATCTTTACCATATCACCCGAGTGTTAATGGACAGGCAGCGTCGACCTACGAGATAATTATTCAAAACCTTAAAAAGAAGTTAGAGGATGCTAAAGGCAAGTGGTTGGATGAGTTTACAGGTGTTTTATAGGCATATCAGAACACGGCAAAGTCAAGCACGAGAGAGACACCCTTTTCTCTCTTGGACAGTTCGAAGGCTTTTGTACCAGTAGAAGTGGGGGAACCGACTTTGACGTTTTCCCGAGCAGACGAAGAAACAAATAATGAAGCATTGCTAGTCAAGCTAGATTTACCTAAAAAGCACCGGGATCTGGCATATGTGAGGATAGTGGTATAAAAGCAAAGGATGGAAAGATATTACAATCGCATGGCAAATCTCTGATATTTTAAAGTTGGGGATTTGGTTATGAGGAAAGTCACTCAAAGAACTCAGGAAGTTAACGTCGGGAATCCGAGATCGACATAGGAAGGACCTTACCGTATTACAGCTATAACGGATAAAGGTTCATTCAAATTAGAAAAGAAATATGGAGTTAAATTGCCAAGAGATTGGAACGTGCCTCACCTCAAAAGGTATTACTTCTGAAGATCCTTGTTGGTACTGGAAGTATGTGCTCCACTCTTTTTTCCTTCGACCAGTTTTTGTCTCAGTTGGGTTTTTCTGCCAAGGTTTTTAACGAGGCCGTGATATAAAACATACTACTAAGGAAGGATCATCGGCAAGCTGGTGAATCAACAACCAAAAGCTCTATTATCTTCACTTTAGCACGAGTAAAGACAACTCTGTATGGATCAACTTGTATGGCAATCAAACTATGGACGGTTAAATAATCTTTGGCTCGATAGCATAACTCGTCTCCCAAGACTCTCATTGTCTCCGTTGATCTCTGGAAATAGATTGTTTACCAATCCACAAGTTGTTTCTATTAATGAGACAATAAGTTAGAACCGGGATCAAAGTCTTATCAGGACTGGGAACTGCATGATCAGCCCCATAGAAATAAGTTGTTCAAGTTAGCCACATGTATTTACAACTTTATTTACTTAAGAAAAGGAATGTTTATTTAAATGTACTTTCAAAGATAAAGTAAATAAATCAAAGTCCTTTTATTTTTATCTTATTTCTTTTCCAAATGGTACGTTAATTTATTTGATCATTTGAAAGTTATCAAAAACTTCAAATGCTTGTGTCGGAATGAACATGAGACGTCCCCTTTAAGAGCACCGTAAATATAAGGACCCTCTCTTATGAAACCCTCATAGTAAAGGGTAGATTACAGATGTGTTTATTCTCGGAATCAAAAGCTACTGGATGTGAAAATATTCCCGAAGCCTTTTTAATTAAATGAAAAAGAAAAAATTTCGCGCATCACTTAACTAAAAGAGTTTATTTAATTATTGAATTCCAAACTTAGTAAAGAAGTCTTGGAATAATTACAAAAAGTGAAGAAACTATATACAACAGTTCTTGCCATCAGAACCCGAAGGTCTAGAGCCTTCATTTCCTTTATTAGGAGAATGTTGTCCCGCTTTCGGTTCAAGGCCTTCGTCTACTTCGCTTTATCCTTCGGTTCCTGGAAACTCAGAGTTAGTATTCGAAGAGTCAGATGCAACGGGCTGAACAGGAAGGTTCTCACGAGCAGTTGTCTCTAATTCCAGCCTTGACAATGCAATCATCAATGTTGATAATGCCTTCTTTGGCCTCCTCCAAAGTCTTCCTCTTTGTATGATATATGTCGTATGTTTTCTCAAAGACGAGGGATTCATCTGGGTCTTGGAGCTTATTAATCTTGGATTGGAGCTTTTCATTTTCAGCTTTCATTGTGCTGATTTTGGAATCAAGCTCAATGTTGGTGGTTAAGTGAAGTCGATTATGCTCCATGACTCTTTTGAGTATTTATTCCATTTTTGCTCTCCTCTCCTCAACGTCATTGGCCTCATTTGTTTTGGGGCGTAAGCTAGCCTCCAAGTTATTAACTTTCTCCATGAAGGTAGACTGACACTAGGCAGCAGCATTTACAATATCGTGAAGTTCAACCCAGTTAGCCTTTGCTTCCTTGAGGTTTTCATGTAGCTAGGCGGCTTCTTGGCTATGAGCCATCCTATCTTTTTGGGACTGCTGCAACCGGACCTCGAGGTCATCCATTTGATCACTATTTGCCTCTAACACTGTGAGGCACCCGGAAAGCTGATTCTTTTCAGCAAAAAGTTTATCTCGTTCTAAAGAAATTTCTTACTTATCCACAATCAACCTTTGCGGGCCCTCAGAAATAAGAAGGTTGGCCTGAAAAAGGTTAGAACTAAAGTTACTAATATGGAGCACAAATTGAAAGGAGATAGGAGGGAATTATATTGTTACATGTGCCAAGCAATGCTCACTAGTGTTTATCAGACACTCCATAGAAAGAGAGTCCATCTTTCTCGGATCTTTCTCTGAGGTAAACAGCTTCAGATAATTGGCAAGCTCCACCGACTTGGAAAGTATGTGGAAATCTTTCGAAACCAAAAGAATGGCACTTCGCTTACCCCGAGGGTCTTGATTAGGTGCCGAATAAGTACTTCCTAAGTTTCAATGATCGGAGGACCGTGGAGTGGGAGTATCTTCCATTTGTTCGGATGTTGCCGGTGGATAGAAAGAGGTGGTGTAGGAGGAGTGGAAGTTGTTATTGGCTCAAATGTTGGTGGTAGAGGAAGGTAAGGGACCGAACTCCTTTGATCGCAGGCATCGACATGGATCGAAAAGCGGGAATCCACATTTCCAACAAAATCCATTCCCCCCCCCCCCCCCCCAACCCCCAAAATATTTTTTGGGAGGGGGGGCTCTCTTTTTAACACTAAAATTT
>ML268895.1:74681-102101 GCA_005239495.1 Nicotiana undulata
TATATATATATATATATATAATACCAATGCTCATAACTACTCCTTCCGTTCTAATTTATGTGAACCTGTTTGATTCGGCACAAAGTTTAATAAAAAATGAAGACTTTTGATATTTGTGGTCCTAAACAAATCAAAAAGGGCTCAGAGTATCTGTGTGGTTATAGAAAAACTTCTAATTAAGGGTAAAATTGTAAGTTTAAGCTAAATTGTTTTCAAATTTAGAAAGTGATCATTCTTTTTGTAACTGATAAAAAGAATATAGGTTCGCATAAACTGGAACAGATTAAGTAAATTTTTTTAAATTAATTATGTAGATATTTTGTCACACTATGTTAAAATCCCAATCGAAATACAGAAAGTAAGTACATTGGATCTGTGATATATAAATCAGTGTATGTACAAACTGGTAACTGTACAAAAGTCGTCTGCAGTTGGATAGCTTAGGAAGGCAAAATCCAAGAAGTTAGAAACCAACAGCCCAATTTGCCATATAGGCACTAAATCAAGGGGCAAACAAAAATACAAAATCCGTACAATAATTGAAAAATGCCCTCTATTTTTGTCCTTTATGTCTACCTGGATAGTGGCGAGTCATCGCACTCACGCTTTTTACACGACACATGTAGATACTTCTAATCTACCCTCCATAAAGCTCACTCCGTCGCCGGCTCCACCGTTCTTGCTGTACTCCCTCACGTGCTTCTCCCACACGTGGCACTCACTCGACGTTATTTCAGGTCAACGCCCTCAGCAAATCTAACGGCGTTTATACGGCGTTTGAATACGTATATAAGCACGGTCAGTCCTCTCCACTTTTCAAACCTTTTTCTCAAAAGTTAAATATATATAAAGTTAAAGTGCTTATTAGTATGAAGACTGTACTTTTCCGAACCGGTTCCGGTTCAATTCCTGTCCAGACGCCGGTGGTTCCCGGTACATCGAGGGTTTCCGTTCCGGTTCGTGAATCCGTCGGTGGAGTGCTTAACGGAGAGAAGAAGAAAGGATCGTCTTCTCCTAGGGTTTCTCTGCATTTGGAAGTCAACCGTCGGAGCATACGCCGGGCTTCTTCGGAGTCCGACGTGATCCGGTCGGCGATTGAAGGTCATGGTGTAACAAAGACGTTGAGTAAGCTCGGATCGATGTCGTTTCCGGCAATAATACCGGAGGAGGATTGCAGTACTGAGCAGGACGAGTTGGAGGTTTTGCGAAGTATTGGATCGCTGAGTCTAAAGGAATATCAAAGGAGTTACGCCGAAGATTGGCCGCAGAGCAATATTCCTACAGATGAGCTCGGATTTCCCGGCGGTGGAATCGGCAAAAATAGAAAGTTCCCTGGCGGAGGCGGCGATAGAGGTGAATCCGACGTTGGTGGTAACTCCGATCCGAAGAAAATTGGAGCGTACTATAAGGAAATGTTGAAGTTAGATCCTATGAATTCTCTTCTTCTTAGAAACTATGGCAAGTACTTGCATGAGGTAGTAATTTAATTTCTACTACTTCCCAAGTTTGAATATATAGAGATTATAGTTTGGATTGATTTATTGAACTAATTAATGTTGATGATGATAATTGAAGGTGGAGAGAGATTATGTGAAAGCTGAAGAATGCTACGGAAGAGCTATACTGGCAAGTCCGGGAGACGGAGAAGTGCTTTCTATGTATGGCAAATTGGTTTGGGAGAGTGAGCGAGACGAGAGTAGAGCCAAATCTTACTTCGATCAAGCTGTTCAAGCTTCTCCTGACGACTGGTAAAATTCCTCGCTTACGTTTTATCTTTCAAAACAAATCTCATTAATTCAATTGGTAGATCAAAAAATTAATTGTGATATACATGCTTAAATATTGGATCGATCTGCCTGAAATTATTTGTTGTAATAACAGCACTGTGTTGGGATCCTATGCAAAATTCATGTGGGAAGCAGAAGAGGACGATGAAGAAGAAGAGACGGAGAGAAAAACTGACGCAGCAGGAGCTGCCATGGTTGCAGCTTACTAGCAGGAAAACCGATAGAAAAAGCGGAGTAATAAAATTTTCTATTAGCTCACCTTCTTCGGCTTTGGAAATCTAGTATTAGAGCTAACTTATTGTAACTAAAATTAATGCTGTAATAAAAGAGGAATACGTAACTAAAATTAATTAACTACATCAATGAGGGGAAGTCGAGGGAGAGAGAAGAAACTGGAAATTCTCTTTGTACAGCTCTTTAACTATAGTGCTCTTGTAATTCTATTTAGCTCTGGAATAAGATTATTAAGCCTTCCCTTTTTTGTGTATTAATATTTGGCAAGTCATTTGCAATTCGAAGAGAGAAAGATTATGGTTGCCATGATATTTCTATATTCAGCTTAAAACATCATGATTCATAAACAACTTCTCTTATTAACAATGCAGGGACGTCTTCCTTATCGTTAAAAGTAGTATCCATAATAAGTAAAGGAATTATTACTTCAAGTTATACCACCCGTCAAGTTTAATTTGGGGGAGAAGGAGAAAGTATTAATGGAAATTGATCTATCTTGAACATGTGACATGGAGTGTGTAAATATTCATCAACTTTATCAATGTTGCGAGTTTACCTGGGTAGTTGAAGATAGTATATATGTTACCAGATCGATAATCCAAAATGGCTTTTGAAATTCTTATAGGTAAGTAACTTCTATACATAAAAAGGACCTAAACAACAAGGATTTTCATTTTTTACTTGTGCTTACCCTCAAAATAGGATAACAATTGAATATGTAAGTGATTTTAAGGATACGTGGATTAAAGGGACACAAAGCGATAAGTTAAATTGCAATTAGATATAAAATATGATAAAGTAAATTCAAACCACGCGAATTGAACAGTTACAACCTGGGGGAAGAGCCACCCTTGAACAAAATGCACTTCGATCAGTGTCAAGACACAAAAGAAATAGAACTTAAAGAGAAAATAACAGTATATCACTTCTGAATGATTGTTACGATGTATTGCTTACGCGGGACAGCAGTTCCATTCATCATCATAAAAGAGGAACGAAGTTTTACAAATAATCAAACTCTCTTTATATAGTGACGTTTGGCTTAAAGTATGCATATTTTTACATATATTGCCTCACATTGTGCTCATGTGATGATAGACTATAATTACGTATTTTAGTCGCTTATTACACTCTAATTTACACTACTAGAAATCAGGCAAAAAGCGACCACATAAAGCGACCAAAGTTGGTCGCTTATCTCAATATACCGACCAAAACGCGTCCAAACTGGCTTGGTCACTATATTGGTGGTCCTTTTACCTTAGGGACCAAAGTTGGTCGCTAGGGTAAAAGGACCAAATATTCAGGGTAAACAAAATACCGACCAACTTTGGTCGGTATAATATTTTAATAATATAAATTTAGCGACCAAAGTTGGTCTGTAAATTTAAATTACGATTTATTATTATTATTATTCAATATTTAGCGACCAACTTTGGTCTGTTAACCAAATATTAAAAATTAAATTCTGGAAAATAGCGACCAAAGTTGGTCGCTTATTCTTAATTTTTTTTAAAAAAAATATAAGCGACCAAAATTGGTCGCTAATTTCCAGAATTTATTTTTTTTAATAGAAAAGCGACCAAAGTTAGTCGCTTATTTTAAAATCTGGGTTCATTTGCGACCAACCTTGGTCGCTATTGTCCAAAAAAAAATTTAATAGGGAAGCGACCAATTTTGGTCGCTTTTCTGGGTATAATTTTGGCATAAAATGTCTGTTTTGGATCCTACACCACCTGCCAGCATACCAAATTCCTACAACAACAACAACAACACAACAACAACACAACAACAACATTAAAACACATTAAAACCAACAAAGTAAAGTTCAATAGAACTATTAAAATTAAACTAAGTTAACGCTTATTACAAGCCCATTCGAAAACCGGTTCTATTTGTCTAGTTCAAAGTATATAAAAGTCAAAAAGTGTTTTGTACAACATCATTATCATCACCGTCTGATTAATCTTCATTAACAAGACGGTATAGAGAAGGGTCATTTTGTCGAGGACGGGAAGAACGATCATGGAGAGGACGGGAGGAATGAGCACGGGGAGGATGGAAAGAACGCTCACGTTCAAGTTGAGCCTCTGGCAATGACTCACGAGACCGGGGAATCGGAAAACCTCCAGAAGCTAGGAGAGCTTTGAGCTGAGCTTGGATGCCATGGTATTGAGCTTGCATGCCAACGTACTGAGCATCTATAAGATTTTCTCTTTCCTTGGCCGCTTCTAGCTCAGATGTGAGCTTTGTCACAGTCTCCCGCATAGCGGAGAGGCTCTCCCCAGCAAGTTGCTCGCCTTGCGAGGAAGTCCCTATTCTTTGCATTCCACACTTATAGCGATGGAATTTCTTAGTAGGAAGCCCGTATCCCTTCCCCCATTTTGGACCGCCAGCAACCTCCATCCATATTCTTTCAGCATCCTCGTCCGAAGGTTGGATTGGCGAGCCCGACTCGTTAGGTGGTTGACTGCGCATGAATTCCTCCACGTCAGTTGTGAAGCGACCCTATAAGTAAATTACATTGAATTAGTATTTCAAAATTTATATAAAAGTAAATCAAAATACTTAATGAAAAGTGAAAATTTACATGTACAGTCGAGGCTCGGCCCTCGACCCACCTTTCTAGATCAGTCTCTTTCTTTTTCTTTACAATATGAGTCTCCTTGAATAACTCATCTTGCTTCATTGGACGCCCAACTTCTTTTCCTGAATACTCATAAATTTAGTTAATAAACAGAACAGATATACTTTGAAAATTAAAATAAATTAAGCAATTATGTACCAATCTTCTTTTTATTGTCCCTTGGTTGATCGCACCTCGAGTGTGCAAGGAGCCTCCCTTCTCAGATGCGCGAGCTTTCTTTCCTTTTTCGCTCTTCTCTAAGAACTTTGCGGTAAGCCATTGCCTTTGCAAATCCTCCCATAAATTTTGAAGCAACCAATCAGGCTTCTACTTCAATTGTCTAGTTATGGAGAAACTATGTGACAACCGCTTGCGAGCTTTGTGATTAAAATTTGCAGCCACTTCCGCGCTATAACGGTGTTCCCATACACACTTTCTCTGTATTTCAAAAGTTAAATATTATATGGAAATATCATAAATATAAATAATTATACTGCTTAAAAGAACATTTATACCTTAAAATAATTGAAAATTTGCTCCTTCAGCGAGAATGGAATACATTCCAACTCGTATAAGGGGCATCATAAAGCTGTCTAGTGGATTTGGTGATTATCCTCGTAGTAATATTACTCGGGATGAACCTGCAATTTAACAAAAAAAAAACACATTAATATCTTAGTACAAACTGTACAAAACAATAAACGTAAAAATAACAAATAACTCTTACCCATCACCCTCAGGGACTATGATGATCCTGCCATACTGATCATAATGCACCTCCTCGTCATCATCAACATCACCGTCTGAAACATGTATATTAGAGGCATGTGTGGAAGGTGTAGGGGGGTCAGAGCTACTATCTCGCAAGCGAAGGCTTGAAATATATGGAGTAACTGATGAAGATGGCTATGATCCCTGTGACTGCGACATAGCTGGATGGACCGCAAGCGGCTGTGATACTGATGGTTGTGACCCGAGTGGCTGTGACCCCTGTGGATGTGACCCGAGTGACTGTGACATGGATGGATGTGATCCATGTGGATGTGACATGGATGGATTGTAACGATCCGGTCTGTCGTTACGTAGAATCTGCATTATAATTATTGTTATTGCCTTGTCATAGCTTGGTTTAACTATTATTGACGTGTTAGAGTTGGTAGGCTTGAAATCGAATGGTTGTAGTGAGAGTTCAGTCATTTAGTCTTTGAAAATAACCTTGAAATGGGAAAAGTCGACTGAGAGTTGACTTATTGGTAAACGACCTCAGAATGCGGATTTTATGGCTCGGATAGCTTCGTTAGGTGATTTGGGACTTACGAGTGTGTTCAGAATAATTTTGTGATGTCCGGTGTAGAATTAGGCTTGAATTGATGAAATTTAGTTTTTGGCGATTTTCGGTCGGCAGTGGAAAATAGGCTATCGGGGTCGGAATGGAATTCCGATAGTTGGAACATGTTCGTAATGTCATTTTGGATATGTCTGCAAAATTTTAGGTAAATCAGAGTTGTTTTGGATAGTTTGAGCATCGTTGGTGGATTTTAGAAATATCAAAGTTCTTAGGCTTGAATCCGACATGATTTTTGTGTTTAGATGTTATTTTTAGTGTTTTGAGAATGCAACTAAGTTTGAATGATCATATGTTGTGTGTTGGTATAGTTGGTTGGGGTCCCGAGGGGCTCGGGATTGATTTCGGGTGGTTAACGGACTCATTTGGACTTAGAGAAATAGTTGTTTTGGTAGTGTGTTGTAGGTGTGTATTTCCTCTATGCGATCGGAGGGTATTATATGCGATCGCACAGATTAGTTGGTGAGATCAGGAAATTTGTTCTGTGCGATCGCAGGTGAGGAGATGCGATCGCAGAGTAGAGGTGGAGAAGGCAGTGCGGTCGCAAGGGTTTGTGTGCGATCGCACAAGGGAGTTGGGCGTGTGGGGTTGACTGTAAATAATGCACTGTGCGATCGCAATAGGAGGCTTACGATCGTGGAGAAGGGGAAAGTTATACTGTGCGATCTCGTGTGTTTGACCGCGATCGCGGAGTGTATTTACCTGGGCAGTATAAAAATAAACCTTCCAGGACCCTAACATATTTTATACCATTTTTGTATGGAAGGAAAGCTTTTGAGGCGATTTTTGAAGAGGGAATCAGTGTTCTTCATAGAGGTAAGTATTTTGGTCATTAAAACTCGATTATAGGTGATTAAGGAGCATAATCTCAGTGTTTAATTCATGAAAATCAGTAGAAAAGGGTGGGTTTAGGGCTTGAGATTATGAGACCTTTAGGGGTCGATTTGAGGGGTCAAATGAACTCCGATTTTAGCGTTCTTTATATGTACGGACTCGTGAGATGATGAAGAACATTTCTATATAAAAATTTCTGAGTTTCGAGATGCGGGCCCGGGGGTCGGGTTTTGACCGATTTCGGGTTTTGTGCTTAAAATCGATATTTTTCAATTGGAATTCTTTCCTTAAGCATAATTTGATGATACAAATCTGAACTTGGTAGATTTGGAGCATTTGGAGGTTAATACGAGAGGCAAGCGTATTGCGGAATAGTTTCCGGGCTAGTTTGAGGTAAGTAATGTCTTTAAATCTTGTCCTGAGGGTATGAAACCTGGGACTCTGCACCCTTTCACGGGTTTTGGAATGCAAAGGTTGGAACTTTGGAAATATATTCCCTATTTAGGCAACTATTGAGTTGCGAAACCGATTTTTAAGCCTATGCTCAATAGTATTGTTATATTTTGATATGATTGGGTTGTAAGCTATGTTTGGGGCCTAGTGCCGATTTGTTTACCCCTTGGGGGATGTTTTACTGTTTTCCTCACTGATATGTTATGATTTTGACTAAGTCTTTTCTTGATAAATTGTTTTGACACTTAGAGTATTTTGATACTATATTGAAAATGAAATACTAATTTTGGGTCGAGAACCCGGTATATTTATGGCCTGAAAGGCATGTTGAGAGTGTCTGACTGAGTGAGGCTGCAGGCCTATATTGTGTGTGATTTATGCCATGCTGTGGCTTATTATAGCGCTTGGGCTGTAGGAGCCCCTCCGGAGTCTGTACACACCCCTAGTGAGCGCAAGTACCTAATGAGTGATATTGCCCGCGGGGCTGATACTGAGTGATTGTGAAGTTGCCTGATGGGCTGAGTGATTGTGAGGTTGCCTGATGGGATAATATTGAGTGATTGTGGGGTTGCCTGATGGGCTGATACTGAAAGAAATTGTTACGAGAAATGATTTTGGCCTGAGGGGCAGATTATGATGGTCTTACTGAGTTTTCGATCTATGATTTACTTTGATTTCCAAACTGATTTTACTAAGAGTTTTACTGAGATATATGTTGAAATTATACTTGTTTCAAAGGATTTCTGGAAATTGGTTTTCGAACTTGTGTACTTAATGAATACTTTATGGTGACTTGGTGTTTTACTTGTTTTGTGAATTGGTGTATCTGTGTTGTGTGTTTCTTACTTCTCAGACTGCGATTTATTTTCATTACTACTGAGTTGGCGTACTCATCATTTCTCCCTGTGCCTCTGCGCACAGATCCAGGTATTGATTTGGTGCAGTAGTTGCCTTGTTCGTTAGCAGCAGTTTACGGGATTTCGAGGTAGCTGTCCAGCGTCCACAGCTTCTCCACTTCCCTTCCTTGTTCAGTTTTAGCATTTCATTCCTAGACTTTATTTGAGATATAAGTAGAGTTAGTTTTATTTCGTAGATGCTGGTGACCATGTTGACTCCAGTCTTGGGAGGTTTTGTTTAGAATGTCAGATTATTATTGGGACGCTAAGACTTAAATAAATTTATTTATTGCTATGGTTGCTGTTATTATTGAATTGTGAATTATTATAATCGAACGAATGGGTAGTTATGTGATGGTTGGCTAGCCTAGTTCCATGATAGGCGCCATCATGGCCTGTTAGGATTTGGGGTCGTGACAAGTTGGTATCAAAGCTCTAGGTTACATAGGACTCAACGATCATGAGCTGGTTCAGTAGAGTCTTGCGGATCAGTACAGAGACGTCTGTACTTATCTTCGAGAGGCTGCAGAACTCTTAGGGAAAAAATCTCAATTTCTTGAACTCTTTCGTGCCAATCTATTGATTCTTGAAATCTAAACTTATGTTGTTTCATTCTCTCATAGATTGTGAGGACACACAATAACGAACAGGGTGACCAGACACCAGCTGGACCCATGAGAGGTCGAGGCCGTGGTAGAGGTAGGGGACACGCCCGTGCAGCAGCCAGGACAGACCCCAGGATCCCCCAATCATTCAGGATCAGGTTCCCGCCGATGGTGCTCCAACGGGACAAGCTCAGGCACCGGCAATGCCTAATGTTATTCCGGGTCTCCAAGGGACCCTGGCTCAGATATTAACGGTATGTTCCAGTTTTGCTCAGGCAGTTTCTATGTCCATTACTGCCACTGCAGCTCAGGACGGGGGAGGCAATCAGACTCCACCTGCCCGGACACCTGAGCGAGTTGTTCAGGGTACTCAGACACTAGGAGCAGCTCCAGCTCAGCCGGTTGCCCCAGTTCAGAACTATGTGGTTCCAGCTATGCCCGAGGAGTAGCGTAGGCTGGAGAGGTTCAGCAGACTTAAGCCTCCGACTTTCAGCGGCACAGAGGGTGAGGATGCCCAAGGTTTTCTGGATAAATGCCAGAGGATACTACGTACTGCGGGTATTTTGGAGACCAGTGGGGTCTCGTTTGCTACATTTTAGTTTGCTGGTACTGCTTTTACTTGGTGAGAGTCATTCGAGAGGCGTAGGATGGTTGGTTCAGCACCTCTCACCTGGCAGCAGTTCTCCACGATCTTTTTGGAGAAGTACGTTCCTCAGTCCCACAGATAGGAGCAGTGCAGGCAGTTTGAGCAGTTGCGCCAGGGAGAGTTGTCAGTTACTCAGTACGAGATGAGGTTTTCCGAGTTGGCTAGACATGCTTTTGAGATTGTCCCTACTGACAGGGAGAGGATTAGGAGGTTTGCATATGGTCTTACTTATCAGCTTCAGATCTTGATGAATAGAGAGAGAGTGTCTGGAGCTACATCTGAGCAGATTGTTTACATTGCTCGGGACATTGAGTCGGTTCGTAGGCAGGATCGTGAGGAGAGGGAGGTAAGAGGCCTCGGGGATCAGGTAGCTTCAGTGGTACCCCTTCTAGAGGGAAGTTTCAGCACAACAGAGGTCATCCATTTAGACCTCCACAACCAGTTTGCCCAGCTTACAATGGTGTATCTTTGGGGCAGGGTCCTCGCAGTTCTCATCAGGGGCGTTCATCATTTAGTGCACTTCCAGTTCAGGGTTCTTCCAGGGCATCATCTTATCAAGGCTCTTCTATGCATGGTCCATCTGGTGGTTATCATGGTGGCAGGGGTTCTCGTCAGTTTTCATCTCCAGCTCCAGGTAGTTGTTATGAGTGTGGAGAGTTCGGGCATGAGTGGAGGCAGTGTCCCCGTCATTATAGTAGTTCATCTCAGCAGAGGGTTCAGCCCTCGGCTTCAGCCCCAGTCACTTCACCACCTACTCAAGCAGCTAGGGGAGTTGTTCAGGCAGCTAGAGGCCTCCCTAGAGGGGGAGGTCGAACAGGTGGAGGCCAGCCACGTATTTATGCACTTCCGGCTAGGCCTGATGCTATGGCATCAGATGCGGTGATTACATGTACTATTTCAGTTTGTCACAGTGATGCTTTGACTTTATTTGACCCTGGTTCCACGTACTCTTATGTCTCATCCTATTTTTCTCATTTTCTAAATATGCCTCATGAGTCGTTAGTTACGTCTGTTCATGTTTCGACCTCGGTGGGCGATACTATTGTTGTGGACTGTGTGTATCGGTCGTGTCTTATATCTATTGGGGGTTTGGATACCCGAGTGGACTTGATGTTACTCAGTATGGTTGATTTTGATGTGATTCTGGGCATGGATTGGTTATCCCCATGTCATGCGATTCTTGACTGCCACTAAGACTGTTACCTTAGCGATGCCCAGAGTTCCGAGAGTTGAGTGGAGAAGGTCTATAGAGCGTCTGCCTAGCAGAGTGATTTCTTATTTAAAGGCTCAACGCATGGTTGAGAAAGGGTGTGAATCTTATCTTGCCTTTGTGAGGGATGTTAGTAGTGAGACTCCTTCTGTTGATTCTGTTCCTGTAGTCCGTAATTTTCCAGATGTATTCCCAGCAGACGTGCCAGGCATGCCACCTGATAGGGATATTAATTTTGGTATTGACTTAGTGCCAGACACCCAGCCTATCTCTATTCCACCTTACCGTATGGCACCAAAAGAGTTGAAAGAATTGAAAGAGCAACTTCAGGAACTCTTAGATAAGGGGTTCATTCGGCCGAGTGTGTCACCTTGGGGTGCACCAGTGTTTTTTGTGAAAAAGAAAGATGGCTCCATGCGTATGTGTATTGACTATAGACAACTGAATAAGGTTACAGTAAAGAACCGTTATCCTTTGCCTCGTATTGATGACTTATTTAATCAGCTTCAGGGAGCTAAGGTGTTCTCCAAGATTGACTTAAGGTCCGGGTATCATCAGCTAAAAATTCGGGATTCTGACATTCTGAAGACTGCTTTCAGGACAAAATACGGTCATTATCAATTTTTGGTTATGTCATTTAGGCTGACCAATTCCCCAGCAACGCCCATGCAATTGATGAATAGCGTGTTTCATCCTTACCTTGATTCTTTTGTCATTGTGTTCATTGATGACATCCTGGTTTATTCCCGTAGCCAGGAAGAGCATGCTCAGCACTTGAGGGTTGTGTTACAGAGATTGAGGGAGGAGAAGCTCTATAAAAAGTTCTCCAAGTGTGAATTTTAGCTTGGTTCAGTAGCTTTCTTGGGGCACATGGTGTCTAGTGAGGGTATTCAGGTTGATCTGAAGAAGATTGAGGCGGTGCAGAGTTGGCCCAGACCGTCCTCAGCTACTGAGATTAGGAGTTTTCTTGGTTTGGCGGGATATTACCCGTTTTGTGGAAGGATTCTCTTCTATTGCTTCGCCTTTGACCAGATTGACCCAAAAGGGTGCTCCATTCAGATGGTCCGATGAGTGTGAGGAGAGCTTTCAGAAACTCAAGTCAGCATTGACCACAGCTTCGGTTTTAGTTTTGCCTACTGGTTCCGGTTCTTACATAGTCTATCGTGATGCTTCTAGAGTTGGCTTGGGAGCGATGTTGATGCAGGACGGTAGGGTGATTGCCTACGCGTCTAGACAATTGAAGGTGCACGATCTTGAGTTAGCTGCTATTGTTCATGCCTTAAAGATTTGGTGGCATTACTTGTATGGGGTACAGTGTGAGATTTTCACTGATCATCGTAGTTTGCAGTATCTACTGAGGTAGAAGGATTTGAATTTGTGGCAGAGGAGATGGTTAGAGCTTCTCAAGGATTATGATCTTACTATTTTGTATCACTCGGGAAAGGCCAATGTAGTGGCCGATTCCTTGAGTCACAGAGCCGAGAGTTTGGGGAGTCTAGCATACCTTTCAGCAGCAGAGCAACCTTTTGCACTTGATGTTCAGGCTTTAGTGTGCCAGTTGGTGAGATTGGATTTGTCAGACCCTCCGCGAGTATTAGCTAGCATGGCTTCCCGGTCTTCTCTCTATGATCAAATTAAAGCTCGCCAGTATGATGACCGACACTTATTAGTTCTTCAGGATAGAGTCCGTAGAGGTGATTCCAGAGATGTGACTATTGGTGATGACGGTGTTATGAGGATTCAGGGCCGTATTTGCGTGCCCAATGTGGAAGGGATTCGAGAGTTGATATTAGCAGAGGCCCACAACTCGCGGTATTCTATTCATCCGGGTGCCGCGAAGTTGTATCAGGATTTGAGACAGTAGTATTGGTGGAGGCGGATGAAGAGACATATTGTGAGTATGTAGCATGGTGTCTCAACTGCCAGCAGGTCAAGTATGAGCACCATAGACCAGGTGGTTTGCTTCAGAGGTTAGATATTCCGGAGTGGAAGTGGGAGCGGATTCCTATTGACTTTGTAGTTGGGCTTCCACGGACTTCGAAGGGTTTTGATGCTATTTGGGTCATTGTGGATAGATTGACCAAGTCCACTCATTTCATTCATGTAAGTACTTCTTATACTTTAGAGCAGTTCGCGGGTATTTACATTAAGGAGATTGTCCGGTTGCATGGAGTTCCGGTTTCTATTATTTCTGACAGAGGTACACAATTCACATCTCAATTTTGGAGGGCCGTACAGAAAGGAATGGGTACTGATGTAGAGTTCAACACTGCATTTCACCCTCAGACCGACGGGCAGTCGGAACGGACTATTCAGATTTTGGAGGATATCTTACAGGCTTGTGCGATTGATTTTGGTGGTTCATTGGATCAATTTCTGCCACTAGCGGAGTTTGCATATAATAATAGCTACCAGTCCAGTATTCAGATGGCCCCGTATGAGGCTTTATATGGTAGGAGGTGTAGATCTCCGGTTGGTTGGTTCGAGCCTGGTGAGGTTAAGTTATTGGGCACATATTTGATTCAGGATGCGTTGGAGAAGGTGAAGTTGATTCAGGAGCGACTTCGCACGTCGCAGTCTAGGTAGAAGAGCTATGCGGATCGAAAGGTCCGGGATGTGTCATTTATGGAAGGAGATAAGGTACTGCTGAAGGTATCACCCACGAAGGGTGTTATGAGGTTCGAAAAGAGAGGAAAGCTGAGTCCCCAGTTTATTGGTCCTTTTGAGGTGCTTCAGAAGGTTGGAGAAGTGGCTTATAGACTTGCCTTGCCACCCAGCCTATCGAGTGTTCATCCGGTATTTCATGTGTCGATGCTCAGGAGATATGCTGGTGACCCGTCTCACGTGTTAGACTTCAACACAGTTCAGCTCGAGGGTGATATGTCATATGAGGTGGAACCAGTAGCTATTTTGGCTCGTGAGGTCAGAAAGTTGAGATCTAAGGAGATAACATCAATGAAGGTGTAGTGGAGAGGTCAGCCAGTGAATGAGGCTACTTGGGAGACCGAGCGGGAGATGCAGAGCAAATATACTCACTTGTTTGAGACTCTAGGTATGTTTTCAAACCCGTTCAAGGACAAATGTTTGTTTAAGAGGGGAAGAATGTAACGACCCGGTCTGTCGTTACGTAGAATCTGCATTATAATTATTGTTATTGCCTTGTCATAGCTTGGTTTAACTATTATTGCCGTGTTAGAGTTGGTAGGCTTGAAATCGAATGGTTGTAGTGAGAGTTCAGTCATTTAGTCTTTAAAAATAGCCTTGAACTGGGAAAAGTCGACTGAGAGTTGACTTATTGGTAAACGACCTCAAAATGCTTATTTTATGGCTCGGATAGCTTCTTTAGGTGATTAGGGACTTAGGAGTGCGTTCAGAATAATTTTGTGATGTCCGGTGTAGAATTAGGCTTGAATTGGCGAAAGTTAATTTTTGGCGATTTCCGGTCGGCTGTGGAAAATAGGCTATCGGGGTCGGAATGGAATTCCGACAGTTGGAACATGTTCGTAATGTCATTTTGGATATGTCTACAAAATTTCAGGTCAATCGGAGTTGTTTTGGATAGTTTGAGCATCGTTGGTGGATTTTAGAAATATCAAAGTTCTTAGGCTTGAATCCGACGTGATTTTGGTGTTTAGATGTTATTTTTAGTATTTTGAGAGTGCAACTAAGTTTGAATGATCATATGTGATGTGTTGGTATAGTTTGTTGGGGTCCCGAGGGGCTTAGGATAGATTTCGAGTGGTTAACGGACTCATTTGGACTTAGAGAAATAGTTGTTTTGCTGGTGTGTTGCAGGTGTGTATTTCCTCTATGCGATCGCAGGGTATTGTATGCGATCACATAGGGTAGTTGGTGAGCTCACGAAATTTGTTCTGTGCGATCGAAGGTGAGGAGGTGCAATCGCAGAGTAGAGGAAGAGAAGGCATTGCGGTCGCAGGGGCTTGTGTGCGATCGCACAAGGGAGTTGGGCGCGTGGGGTTGGATGGAAATAATGCATTGTGCGATCAAAATAGTAGGCCAGCGATCGCGGAGAAGGGGAAAGTTGTACTATGCGATCGCATGTGTTTGACTGCGATCGCAGAGGGTATTTACTTGGGCAGTATAAAAATAAACCTTCAGCGACCCCAACATATTTTTACACCATTTTTGTACGGAAGGAGAGCTTTTGAGGCAATTTTTGAAGAGGGAATCAGTGTTCTTCATAGAGGTAAGTATTTTGGTCATTAAAACTCGATTATAGGTGATTAAGGAGAATAATCTCAGTGTTTAATTCATGAAAATCAATAGAAAAAGGTGGGTTTAGGGTTTGAGATTATGAGACCTTTAGGGGTCGATTTGAGGGGTCAAACGAACTTCAATTTTAGCGTTCTTTATATGTACGGACTCGTGAGATGATGAAAAATATTTATGTATAAAAATTTCAGAGTTCTGAGACGCGGGTCTGGGGGTCAGGTTTTGACCGCTTTCGGGTTTTGTTCTTAAAATCGATATTTTTCAAATGGAATTTATTCCTTAAGCATAATTTGATGATACAAATCTGAACTTGGTAGATTTGGAGCATTTGGAGGTTGATACGAGAGGCAACCATACTGCGGAATAGTTTCCGGGCTAGTTTGAGGTCAGTGATGTCTATAAATCTTGTCCTGAGGGTATGAAACCCCGGACTCTGCACCCTTTCACGGGTTTTGGAATGCAAAGGTTGGAACTTTGGAAATATATTCCCTATTTAGGCAACTATTGAGTTGCGAAACTGATTTTTAAGCCTATGTTTAATAGTATTGTTATATTTTGATATGATTGGGCTGTAAGCCATGTTTGGGGCCTAGTGCCGATTTGTTTACCCCTTGGGGGATGTTTTACTATTTTCCTCACTGATATGTTATGATTTTCACTAAGTCTTTTCTTGATAAATTGTTTTGACACTCAGAGTATTTTTATACTATATTGAAAATGAAACACTATTTTTGGGTCGAGAACCCGATATATTTATGGCTTGAAGGGCATGTTGAGAGTGTCTGACTGAGTGAGGCTGTGGGCCTATATTGTGTGTGATTTATGCCATGCTGTGGCTTATTATAGCGCTTGGGATGTAGGAGCCCCTCTGGAGTCTGTACACACCCCCAATGAGCGCAGGTACCTAATGAGTGATATTGCCCGCATGGCTGATACTGAGTGATTGTGAGGTTGCTTGATGGACTGAGTGATTGTGAGGTTGCCTGATGGGCTGATACTGAAAGAAATTGTTACGAGAAATTATTTTGGCCCGAGGGGCAGATTATGATGGTCTTACTGAGTTTTCGAACTATGATTTACTTTGATTGCCAAACTGATTTTACTAAGAGTTTTACTGAGATATATGTTGAAATTATACTTGTTTCAAAGGATTTCTGTAAATTTGTTTTCGAACTTGTGTACTTAATGAATACTTTATGGTGACTTGGTGTTTTACTTGTTTTGTGAATTGGTGTATCTGTGCTGTGTGTTTCTTACTTCTCAGACTGCGATTTATTTTCATTACTACTGAGTTGGCGTACTCATCATTACTCCCTGTGCCTCTGTGCACAGATCCAGGTACCGATTTGGTGCAGTAGCTGCCTTGTTCGTTAGCAGTAGTTTACAGGATTTCGAGGTAGCTGTCCAACGTCCACAACTTCTCCACTTCCCTTCCTTGTTCAGTTTTAGCATTTCATTCCTAGACTTTATTTAAGATATTAGTAGAGTTAGTTTTATTTCGTAGATGCTGGTGACCATGTTGACTCCAATCTTGGGAGGTTTTGTTTAGACTGTCAGATTACTATTGGGATGCTATGACTTAAATAAATTTATTTATTGCTATGGTTGCTGTTATTATTGAATTGTGAATTATTATAATCGAACGAATGGGTAGTTATGTGATGGTTGGCTAGCCTAGTTCCACGATAGGCGCCATCACGACCTGTTAGGATTTGGGGTCGTGACATGGATATGATCCATGCGATGTAGATGGCTGCGATCCACGTGGTCGTGAGGCAGCTGGACTGTATGCCGGACGTATAGTCCTATGGCCCTATGATGAGAGACATGGTGTCTGCACGAAGATGTAGGGCTCGTGATGCTGTGGCAGCTCAGAATAGCCCTGGGGTGGAGGATAAGACATAGGCACATGCATCGGCATCTCTGAAGAGGATGGAAAATATGGAGTATTATCTTCTACCCTCCTCTTTCCCTTCCTAGCATTTTCTCGACCTCGAGAACCAATAGGGTCATTGTTACCTCGACCCTTGTCTGCCATCTGCATAATATAATACATATTTAGATTGAAACATATAAGAAACTAGCTATAAAACGAGAGTTATTAAAGAAACCAACTTTTTAAAGCTCATCGACGTATTGTTCCTCGTTCGAGAATTCTTCTTCCTCACTAGTTTGAGGTTCATCAGTTGATTCTTCTTCCTCGTTTTCTATAATTTTTACTTCATTTATATCATCTTCTTCCAATATGTGTGCAGGATGTTCCAAATCATTTTCTAAAAGTTCGTCCACTATTTGGTGAACACTGGAGATATCGTTTTGATATGCAACATCTAACACATTCTCGACTTCCACTCTACCTACAGGCTTAGTTTTTATTACAACCCAGCAATCGGACTTATTCCGCCGCAATGGATAAGGAGCATAATACACTTGCCTAACATTATGTGCAATTATGAAAGGATCATAGCGATCATACTCCCTCGTATGATTAACCTCAATTATGTTGTATTGGTTGTGTACTCTTGTACCTCTTGTTGGATGTGGGTCAAACCACTTGCATCTAAAGAGTATCAATTTCTTATATGGCCAACCTGTATATTCTAGTTCAATTATTTCTTTGATCACACCATAATAATTAATATCTCCAACTTGGTTTCCATCACCTCCTTGAACCCAGACCCCGCTGTTGTTGCTATTTTTATTTTCAGAGCAATCCTCTGTATGAAACTTATAACCATTCACAACGTACTTAGACATTGTTGTGACCTGAAGCCCAGGTCCGCAAGATATATCTCTCAAAAATTGATTTACACCATTATTTGGATAATTTACCTACATATTGTTAATGAAATTCATAAGTTAGCCTAACTTCCAAACATTTTTTACCTACATAGTGTTAGAATATTATAGGGATAAACTTACAAATTGTTTGAACCACGTATCAAATCTCGTATATACAGCATCATGGCCAAATTGACCCACGAAGTGACTGTGACACATCAAATATTTTTAGTAGTTGCACTGAGATGTAATCACACTAAATTTTATATTTTGATAACTACTAAATCAATACTTACTTGAGAAATGGTACAACTTCGAGACGATTTAGTAACACATGAAGTGTACCTGACTTGTACTCCATATCACTAAAACTTCTCTTTCTAACATCCTTAGAACATCGTCCTGGTTGATTGAATTTGGACATAGGCGGATATAATGGATCATTCACATATTCGACCGTGTGCCTATTGGGCCTATTCCTAGCACATGTCACCTTACTCTCAAAATAATAAGAGCAAAAATGAGAAGTTTCCTTTGCAAGATAAGCTTCGCATATAGATCCTTCAATCCTATTCCTCTGCTTAACAAATTGTTTGCATTTGCCAATTGTCCTACATAATTTCAGGTTAGTCAAGAACATTCAAATAAATTAGAAAATTACATGAAACTTATAATAGTACCTCTCAAAGGGATACATCCATCTGTATTGAACATGCCCTCCAAGTCGTGCCTCGTGTACAAGGTGGATTGGAAGGTGTTCCATCACATCAAAAAAACCACATGGAAATATCTTTTCCATCTTAGTAGAAGTTACACGAATGTTCTGATCCATCCGGAGTAGGTTTTCTTCCCTTAATGTGGAAGAACACAAGTCTTTGGAAAACAAACTAATCTCTGTGATGGGTTTTCAGATTCTTTCAGGCAAACCACAAAATGCAATAGGCACTAAGGTCTCCATGAAAACATGACAGTCATGACTTTTCAAATGACTCAACTTCCCTACCTCCATATCAATTTTTTTCCAATATTCGACGTATAACCCTAAGGCATCTTCAATTTCGTTACCCAATCACAAATTTTCCGTCTTTCCTCCAAAGTGAATGTGTAACTTGCTTTGGGCTTGAATATCTTACCATTTTTTTCTGTCTGCAAGTATAATTCAGGCCGCCTGCAATATTCTTGTAAGTCCATTTTAGCCTTCGGGTTATCCTTTGTATTACCTTTAACATCCATCATTGTGTTGAATAAATTGTCAAAATAATTATTCTCAATATTCATGACATCAAGGTTGTGATGGAGAAGATTATCCTTCCAATAAGGCAACTCCCAAAATATACTCTGTTTCGTCTAATTATGAGTAACACCGTATCTGGGGAATCTATAAGGTGGAGCTTCAGTAACTTTACTGAAGTTCTGGACCCTCTCCCAAATTTCCTCATCTGATAGTATCGGAGGTGGAGAATCATACTCCATTTTATTCTTTTTGAATGCATTTTTCATCACTCTAAACTCATGATCAGGAGGCAAGAATTGACGATGACAATCAAACAATGATTGCTTTTGGCCATGTTTCAAAGTGAACGCTTTACTATTTTCCATGCAGTAAGGACAAGCTAGCTTACCAGCAGTCATCCACCCAGACAACATTCCATACGCAGGAAAATCGTTAATTGTCCACATTAAATTAGCACGCAAATTGAAATTATGCTTGGTTGATATGTCATATGTTTCAACACCATCGTACCACAATTGTTTTAGCTCATCAATCAAAGGTTACAAATATACATCAATCAAACTTTTTGGATTATGTGGACCAGGGATAATACAATTTAAGAATATATATGGACTAGTCATGCACAACTCGGGTGGTATATTATAAGGTGTAAGAAAGACAGGCCAGCGTGAATATGGTGTCGCATATACATAAAAAGGCGTGAAGCCATCCGCACACAGACCTAACCGAATGTTCCTTGGTTCACTAGAAAAATCTGTCTATGTCCTATCAAAGTGCTTCCAAGCTTCTCCATCTGAAGGATGACACATAACACCAGGTGGTCTTTTATTTTCAAAGTGCCATCTCATATGAGGAGCGGAACTAGTTGAAGCATATAACCTCTTTAACCTAGGTATAAGAGGTAAATAATGCATCGCCTTGATATCGACCATATTCCCGCTGGAAAGCCTCTTGAAACGAGGCTTTTCGCAAAACTTACAACTAATTAAAGTTGCATCATCTTTATAATATAACATGCAACCATCTTCACAACAATCAATTCTCATTGACGAAAGTCCTAACTTAGAGACCAATCTTTTTGCCTTATAGAAATCACCAGGTAAGTTGATATCAGGGTCAACTAGTTCACTCATAAGGTCAATGAAAGAGTCCATGGCTGCTTGAGAAATATTCTAATCAGATTTTATACTTAGTAATCTAACTGCAACAAACAGCTTAGAGTGCGAACTTCCTTCCCGTAATGGATGACTAGCTTCCTCTAATTGTTCACAAAAACGTTTTGCGTCATCATTAGGAGTTTGTTCAACATTTTCATTGGGCTCACCCCCAAAGTGCATCCCAAAAGCATCCGCAACCATATCATGAATTCTAGAATCACGATTTGTATTCTCCACCGACCTACTACTTTCACCCACAACCATGTTATGAAATATCCCATTGCTACTGTAACGACCTGACTGGTCGTTTTAAGAGTTTAAGACCCGTTCGGTGGTATAAGACCTTAATCAGCTCCTCATTATGTATATGGACCTGTGCGCACGGTTAGATTCCGTTTCCGGATAATCCGGAGTCGAATTGGGAGAGAATTTTCAAATTTTGAAGCTTAAATGAAGAAAGTTGACAGGAGGTTTGACTTTTGAGTAAAAGACCTCAGAATGAGTTTTGGTTAACGCCAATAGCTTTGTATGATGATTTTGGACTTAGGCGTGCGTCCGGAATTGGATTTGGAGGTCCGTAGGGTGATTTGAGGTATTTTGGCGAAAGCTAGAATTTTGACGATTTTGGCCGATAGGTGGAATTTTGATCCCGGACTCCGAATGGAATTCCGAAAGCGATTGAAGGTCCGAAATATCATTTATGACATGTGTGCAAAATTTGAGGTCATTCGGACGAGTTTAGACGTGTTTCAGCGTCGAATGTAAATTCTTGAAATTTCCTAAGTTCTTAGGCTTGAATCTATGCATACTTGATGATTTTGATGTTATGAGATGTGGTTTTAAGGTTCGACCAAATTTGAATGAGGTTTTAGGGTTGACTGGTGGTTTCGGTTGAGGTCCCGAGGGCCTCGGGTGTGTTTCGAGTGTCCAAACGGGCACATTTTTGGCCTAAACGCTTTGCTGGTTTTACACCAGCAGTTATTTCTTCACTACGATCGCAAGGTACTCTCCGCGATCGCAGTGCGTTGGGAGGTTGGTCTGCGCGATCGCATGCTACAGGTCGCGATCGCATAAGCCTATTCCTTGAAGGTCCGCGATCGCAGACCTCCTGTCGCGTTCGCATAAGGTAATTTGGGCGCGTGATAATTTTACTCTCCTCGATCGCGGGTGATTTTTTGCGATCGCATAGAAGGAATACCTTGGCAGTCTTTTAAAAATCCAAAACCGAGGGTTTATGTTATTTTCACCATTTTTAGACTTTGAGAGCTCAGGAGAGGCGATTATTGGAGGGTTTTTCACACAAATCGAATGGGTAAGTGTTCTTCCACCATGATTAATCATATATCATGAATTAGTTATTATTTCTATCATTTAATTTGTGTTTTGGGTTGAAGAACTTGGGTTTGTGAAAGAAAACTTCATAAATGGAAATTCATGATTTGAAAGACCAAACGACATCGGTTTTGGATAAATTTAGTATGGGTGAACTCGTATCAGAATGGGTAATCGGATTTGGTAAAATTTGTCGGATTCCGAGGTGCGGGCCCGGGGGTCGACTTTTGGGTCGATATTTATAATTTTATAAAGATTGAAACTTTATCGTTTGAAATAGTTCCTTATATGTTTTATGTGCATTTTGAAGTTGTTTTAGTTGATTTGAGCCGTCCGGAGGTCTTCCCGCCCGAGAAGTCCATTGTTGAGTAACCGGTTGTCGTCTTTGAGGTAAGTATCTTGCCTAACCTCGTGTGGGGGAACTACCCCTTAGGATTTGAGTCTTCTATGTGGATTGTAGCCCGAGTACGCAAGGTGACGAGTGCGTACTCGGACTTATTTGCAAATAGGGTGGTCTTTAGGATTCCTAGGTTCCTATATCTCCTGCGTATAAAGTGGTAACTGTTATGGTTGAGGTTTCCTGGTTGCCAGTTTCATCTTCTCCTGTTTGAATTGAATTTTCTTGCTTTCGACCTCCCCTCTTGCTGATTATTTGATCTTGATTGACTTAACTGAATATCTCCCTTCCTTACCGTATACTATATTTTCTTCACAAGCTGCCTAATTAATAAGAATTAGTATCATCTAGACATATAATTGTTACCAGGAATTGGAATATATATAGGGTTGGTGTCAAGCATGATCTTGAGTTGTACATGATGATTACATGATTTGCCTTAAATATTACTCAGGTATAGTTGACCATCACCCATATTGGCGGTATTCCATTGGTACCTCCTATTGTTGAATATTTGCTTAAGCTGAGATCATTCCGTGAAGTAAATTATTAGGATAGATTGGTTATAGCTATTTTCCCTTGTCGGGATAATTGGTTCCTTATCTATTGATTTAAATATTGTGAACCGTTGCTATAATTGTTAAGTTTTCCCCTCGTTACATCGCTTCCTTGTGCTTGGGTTTCCCTTTAGTGGTTACTTTTCATGAGTGAGTTTCTGCCACTATTATGGTTTAAGTTCTCGTGTTGAACTGCTCGTCGTACTCTGCATTTTTGCCTTGTTGTTTGTGCTGTGCTCTGGTTGCTTTCTCTCTGCTGCACTGCATTGCATATTTATAGTGGGACTGCGGGCCGAGACCTGTGATCTTTCCCCTGTACTGCATAGCATATTTATAGTGGGACTGCGGGCCGAGACCTGTGATCTTTTCCCTGTATTTCATTGCATATTTACAGTGGGACTGCGGGTCGAGACCTGTGATCTTTCCCCTGTATTTCATTGCATATTTACAGTGGGACTGCAGGCTGAGACCTGTGATCTTTCCCTTGTATTTCATTGCATATTTACAGTGGGACTGGGGGCTGAGACCTGTGATCTTTCCCCTGCATTTCATTGCATATTTACAATGGGACTGCGGGCTGAGACCTGTGATCTTTCCCCTGCATTTCATTGCATATTTACAGTGGGACTGCGGGCTGAGACCTATGATCTTTCCCCTGTATTTCATAGCATATTTACAATGGGACTGTGGGCTGAGACCTGTGATCTTTTCCCTGTATTTCATAGCATATTTACATTGGGACTGCGGGTCGAGACCTGTGTTCTTTCTTCTGTATTTCATAGCATATTTACAGTGGGACTGCGGGCTGAGACCTGTGATCTTTCCACTGTACTGCATTGCATTGCATATTTACATTGGGACTGCGGGCTGAGACCTGAGATCTTTCCCTCTGCACTGCGTTTTGACAAGTATACATATATATACATATACATATATTGAAATGTATAGCTGACAGGCAATTATCTCCAAGAAAAGTTATGTCCGAAGGACTTCTATTTTTAAAGTATATTTGAAAAGTAATTGTCTTGCGGGAAAATAATATTTGAATGAGCAGTATTTGTGAAAACATATCTGAACAAATGATATTTGAAAAGCAGTATCTAGAAAAGTATATTTGAACATTTTGTATTTTTAAGGAACTATGCTTAAAGGTTTCCTCTTTACAAATATATATATATATATATATATATATATATANAGTATATTTGAACATTTCGTATTTTAAGGAACTATGCTTAAGGGTTTCCTCTTTACAAATATATATATACATTCATAAAAATTTTGTTCAAGGAAGAATTCCCTTCCCTATTTTCAAATCAATTATCATCTTAAGGTTTTCAATATAAAAATCACGATTTAAAGGTTTTCACTCAAACTTTTGACAGCTTTACTGAGTTTATTGGCTAAGGCCTGACGTGAATAAATTGATGCAGTGCTGAGTTGCCAGCACTCTTTCGGGTTATGATTTCCGACATTCGACTTGCGTTCCTTCTATTCTCTTTGCGCATATTTAATTATACGGTTCGTTGACCGTAATTGCTGAATACCTTTCCGTATTACCCTATCGTACTGTTAATTATCGAAAAATCTTTATATAAATATTATGTTTTCACCACTATTATAAATATGCCTTTTCACTTATTAGACCAGTGGGTGTCGGGACTAGTCCTCGTCACTACTTCATCGAGGTTAGTCTTGATACTTACTGGGCACCGCTGTGGTGTGCTCATACTACTCTTCTGTGCATTTTTGTTTTGCACAGATCCAGGTATTGACTGTTGCTAGCTGTGTGGATCTTTGCTGAGGAGACTCAAGGTGAACCTGCTGCTACGTTCGCAGGCTTCGGAGTCACCTTCTTGTATTCAACTGTACTTATTATTTCTATACAGTTGTACTTAGATTCTTGTCAGAAGGACTCGTAGAGCTTATGACTTGTATTTACCGAGTTTTGGAAAATTGTAAATTCTGTTAAGATTTCACATCGAGACTGTTATATTCCCTTTATTATTATTGTTGTTCAATGAAACGTTAGGCTTACCTAGTCCCTAAGACTATGTGCCATCACGATACCCAACGGAGGAAATTTGGGTCGTGATAGCTACCATCGAACTCTCCATGATTAGTCCACACAAAGTAATTCTCTATAAACCCCTTCCTATAAATATGAAGTTTAACTTCCTCCGGTTTGCCAAACTTCATACAGTCCCACCTAACACAAGAGCACCTAATTACTCCTTCACTTTGGTATGGTGGAAGTTCATTGCATGTCTAATAAAGTCATTAACCCCTTCTACAAAATCGTCCTGCAATCCCCATCGATTAGGATAATTCCTATTGTAAATCCAAGTACGATGTTCCATCTATACAAATAAAACAAGAACAAATTAATTTAGTTAATTCATATCCTAATATTTTTTTAGTTAATTAATTCCATATCCTAAAGGTTCAACTGATATCCTAAAAGTTCAATTCATAAACCAAAATTTTAATTCATATCCTAAAGATTCAATTCATATCCTAAAATTTCAATTCATACACAAAAATTTCAATTCATATCCAAAAGGTTCAATTCATATCCAAAAGGTTCAATTCATAAATTAAAAGTTCAATTCTTACACAAAAATTTCAATTCATATCCAAAAGGTTCAATTTATAAATTAAAAGTTCAAATCATATCCTAAAATTTCAATTCATAAACTAAGATTCCAATACATAAACTAAATGTCCAATTCATATCCTAAAATTCCAATACATAAACTAAAAGTCAAATTCATATCCTAAAAGTTCAATTCATATCCTAAAGTTCAATTTATAAGCTAAAAGTTCAATTCATAAAGTAAAAGTTCAATTCATATCCTAAAGGTTCAATTCATATCCTAAAATTTCAATTCATATCCAAATGTTTCAATTTATATCCTAAAAGGTTCAATTCATAAATTAAAACTTCAAATCATATCCTAAAATTCAATACATAAACTAAAAGTCCAATTCATATCCTAAAGTCCAATTCATATCCTAAAAGTTCAATTTATAAACTAAAAGTTCAATTCATAAACTAAAAGTTCAATTCATAAACTAAAAGTTCAATTCATTTCCTAAACGTTTAATTCATATCCTAAAATTTTAATTTATAAACTATAATTCCAATACATAAACTAAAAGTCCAATTCATATCCTAAAAGTTCAATTCATATCCAAAAAGTTCAATTCATATCCTAAAATTTCAATTCATACAAAAAAAAATTCAATTCATATCCTAAAATTTCGATTCATACCCTAAAAGGTTCAATTCATAAATTAAAAGTTCAAATCATTTCCTAAAATTCCAATACATAAACTAAAAGTCCAATTCATATCCTAAAATTTCAATTTATAAACTAAAAGTTCAATTCATAAACTAAAAGTTCAATTCATATCCTAAAGGTTCATTTCATATCCTAAAATTTCAATTTATAAACTAAAAGTTCAATTCATAAACTAAAAGTTCAATTCATATCCTAAAGGTTCATTTCATATCCTAAAATTTCAATTTATAAACTAAAATTCCAATACATACACTAAAAGTCCAATTCATATCCTAAAAGTTCAACTCATATCCTAAAGGTTCAATTCATATCCTAAAATTTCAATTCATACACAAAAATTTCAATTCATATCCTAAAGGTTCAATTTATTTCCTAAAATTTCAATTCATATCCAAAAGTTTCAATTCATAAATTAAAAGTTCAAATCATATCCTAAAATTTCAATTCATAAACTAAGATTCCAATACATAAACTAAATGTCCAATTCATATCCTAAAATTCCAATACATAAACTAAAAGTCAAATTCATATCCTAAAAGTTCAATTCATATCCTAAAGTTCAATTTATAAGCTAAAAGTTCAATTCATAAAGTAAAAGTTCAATTCATATCCTAAAGGTTCAATTCATATCCTAAAATTTCAATTCATATCCAAATGTTTCAATTTATATCCTAAAAGGTTCAATTCATAAATTAAAACTTCAAATCATATCCTAAAATTCAATACATAAACTAAAAGTCCAATTCATATCCTAAAGTCCAATTCATATCCTAAAAGTTCAATTTATAAACTAAAAGTTCAATTCATAAACTAAAAGTTCAATTCATAAACTAAAAGTTCAATTCATTTCCTAAACGTTTAATTCATATCCTAAAATTTTAATTTATAAACTATAATTCCAATACATAAACTAAAAGTCCAATTCATATCCTAAAAGTTCAATTCATATCCAAAAAGTTCAATTCATATCCTAAAATTTCAATTCATACAAAAAAAAATTCAATTCATATCCTAAAATTTCGATTCATACCCTAAAAGGTTCAATTCATAAATTAAAAGTTCAAATCATTTCCTAAAATTCCAATACATAAACTAAAAGTCCAATTCATATCCTAAAATTTCAATTTATAAACTAAAAGTTCAATTCATAAACTAAAAGTTCAATTCATATCCTAAAGGTTCATTTCATATCCTAAAATTTCAATTTATAAACTAAAATTCCAATACATACACTAAAAGTCCAATTCATATCCTAAAAGTTCAACTCATATCCTAAAGGTTCAATTCATATCCTAAAATTTCAATTCATACACAAAAATTTCAATTCATATCCTAAAGGTTCAATTTATTTCCTAAAATTTCAATTCATATCCAAAAGTTTCAATTCATAAATTAAAAGTTCAAATCATATCCTAAAATTTCAATTCATAAACTAAAATTCCAATACATAAACTAAATGTCCAATTCATATCCTAAACCCTAGATTCTAACTAAACTATCAAGACAATATAAAGTATAATTCAAATCTAACTAAACTAAATTCAACACTAATTAGTTAATAAAATTAATTAACAAAACTAATTAAAACAACACCTAAACCCTAATCCTCAATAAAATACAATGTTCAAAGAATTGAAACACTAATTGAAACAATAAACTACAATACATCAAATATTGAAACAAAGATTCAAGGTTATATGTCACGACCCAAAACCGATCCAGGTTGTGATGGCGCCTAACGGTGGCGTTAGGCCAGCCAACGACAACAACAACAATGAAAGTGCGGAA
>ML268896.1:0-18549 GCA_005239495.1 Nicotiana undulata
AACCTGTTTGGCCGCGGTCCTGGCGTAACCGCGGTGCGACCGCGGCAGGACGCGTAAACTTCAAGGACTAAAGTGCAAAACAAGGGATTTTAAGACCCAACCCCTATATAAACTTAAGGAATTTGCCCAAGAGAGGGAGAGAATCAGTTTTTAGAGTTTAGAAAACAACAAAACAAGGGCAAGAGGCAAGGAGGAAAATTGGGCATCAATCCTTCTTTTCTTCTTTTGTTCTTTTACCATTGACTATGAATTCCTTTGTAGTTTTCATCGTTGTTATGAGTAGCTAAATACTTTAATCTAAGGTTTTGGTGGAACCCGTTAGGGATGAACTCGTTGGCATGTTAATATAGTTTTGAGTTGGTTATTCATCTCTATTTGTTCAACTACGTTTTGATTGTAGTTAGTTGAAAGGATCCTCAACTAGCTGTTCCTATTTATTATGTATCTGCTTGAGAGAGAGTGCATATTTAGGTAGTTGTTTGAACAACATCACTCCCAGAGTATAGGCGAGAACCATAACCGAGGGTTTAGAGGTTGGATTAGAGATAACGGTACCTCGGGTTGCAATCTAAAGTGAACTGTAATGTGAATCTAGATAGAGTAGCTTGAGAGAGTGCGTCTAGTAAATTATCATAACTGCTTGAGAAAGATTTATGATAAATGGAGAGTTCATGATTCATAGAGACAACTAATTCAAAACTCTAGGAAACATACAACTAGGGGAATCAACAACGGGGGAAACCATTACCTTAGACTTTTATTCCAATTGTTTACAACTGCTTGTTAGTTACTCTTAGTTTTATAGATTTAATTAGCTGTAGTAGTAATCACAACACCATTTGTTATTCATAAAGTTTGAGGAGGTTGACTAATAAGAATTTAGTACTTTACAAGCTTCTTTTGATACGTTAAGTCCCTGTGGGATTCGACTCTAGGCATAATATCCCGGATTATATTTGCAACGCCCGCTTAGTCTTTTCTTAGACACAGTAGAGCTTGATCAACACAATCATGGAATTTAACCAAATTTGAGTGAAGAACACTTACCCCAATCACTCCTCTGCAAATCCCTTCAAAAATCGCCTCAATCCGAGCTCCAAAGCTCCAAAAAATGCAAAAATGGTTGAAACCCTCGAAATAGAGTACTTTATAATCTGCCCAGGCATTTACCCTATGCTATCGCGGACAAACTAATGCGATAGCGAAGCACAAAATTTTTCAGCCCTTCTTTTACCCTATGTGTTCGCGGCCGTTTCCACGCGATCGCGTAGAATAAATTTTCTCCAATAGCCTTCTCCAACTCTTCCAGACAGCCTCTAGTATAATGGTCATAACTTTTGGTACAAAAACTCCAAATTATAATTGGTTTAACTTTCTGAAAACTAAACATTAAGGGCTACAACTTTTAGATTTGGATCATCTTCAAATTCCTTATAGATTGTGAGTTATAAGCTTCCAAAGTCGGGTCAGTGCAACAGAGATTTTACTTTGTGCGATCGCGGGAGTACTTATGCTATCCCATAACACAACTGATTTTTCTCAAATTTTCTCTATGCTAACGCGGCAGACCTATGCTATCGCACTGTACACTTCTGAAGTCCAAAACCCAGCAACTAGAAATGGCCTAGAAATAGTCTGAAACCACTCGAAACTGACCCGAGGCCCTCGGGACCTCAATCAAAATATATCAACACATCCCATAACATCACACAAACTTAGTCGAGCCTTCGAATCACTCAAAACAACATCAAATACCAAATTAACCCCGAATTCAAGTCTAAGAATTTTTAAACTTTCAAAATTCGCCAACAATGCCGAAACCAAAAAACCACGTCCGATTGACTTGAAATTCTGCACACACATCACAAATGACACTACGACCTATTCCAATTTTCGTAATTCCATTCCAACCCCGATAGCTAATTTTTCACTATCGACCGGAAATCGCCGAAAATTCAATTTCGCCAATTCAAGCCTAATTCTACCACGGACCTCCGATAACATGCCAAACTCACTCCTAAGTCCAAAATCATCTAACGAAGCTAACCGAACCATAAAACCCCAATTCCGAGATCATTTACTTATAAGTCAACTTCCGATTGACTTTTCCAACTAAATAACCAACTTAAGAAACTAAATGTCTCATTTCTCTTCAAAATCGCTCTGAATCTGAGTCAACCAACCTAACACAACATAATAGAGTTGAACCACATATAATGAAGCAGAACGGGGGAAATGGGTATTAAACTCTCGGAACGACCGATCGGGTCGTTACAGTTCTCTTCCCCTCTATTATTATTTTGAACTTAATATCTTAACAACATTTAATAATTTTAATTATAAGCTTGGCTATTGCCTATGCACATTCCTATATCTCTCTCGTAACGGTCCCACTTCATAAACATTTCACTAATTAGATAAGAACACTAAGGATAGATTTTAAAATAAAACAATTATTTTCTTAAAACATCAAATATTTTGCAAATTCAATTGGGTAAAGGACTAACATTTGAGATTGAAGAGAGTACGATACTTCAACCATAACTTATTTGATTTGAATTGGGATTCTCCACTAAGTAATAAAAACATGCACTACTATTATTTTGGTCATAAGTCATAACCAATGGCTGAGAACCGGGGCAGAGCTAGAAGTCTGAGGGTGGATCTGAATTTAATAATTTTTGTTTAAATATAGTATTTTTGTTAAAAGATTTATTTTATGTATATAGAGAACCAATTACACTTGAAGTCATCGTTCTAAAATTTAAAATATATAAATTTAAAATCTTGTCTCCGCCTCTGTTGACAATATCTAAACCTTGAAACTAAACAAGTCGAAAACTAAAACGGAATTTAGCTCTAGGCCATGTGCTGTTAATTAAGCTCATACAACTAAAATTCGACAATAAATAATTAAACTGCGACAATAAGAGTAAATTATTATGCAATAGATAATTTCATTTTCTCGCAAGTGCATTCCTTCCAAAAAAACTTAAAACCAATATCCTTAAATTCAATTATTGAAATAAACTTCTCAATAAAATTATTGTATTGGTAAAAACACTACTAATAAAATAAAAATTAGCGACGGACAAATTTTGTAGCTAAATCGCAAAATCCGTCGCAATAGTGACAGATTATCAAAATATTCTGTTATCTACAACCGATTTAACGACAGGTTAACGACGAAGTTCATAGCTACCTCCAATTTTTTTAGTAGTGAAATAACTCTATCGGTAGCCAGAGAACCAAGAATTGAGCTGTGAACTTCTAGGTGAAATTTGATTGAGCATTGTAAGAAAAGAACTCGAATTTCCCTCCATTAATGGCGTATCGTCGCAATTTTCATATTCACTTTTCACCATTTTCATGTCATTTTTGAAAAATTCATCAAAATTGGAACCCATGCTTAAGGTTCCTATATTTGGATTTTGCTCGAAATCATTCTTTGATGAAGCTGGAAATATTGAAGTTGAACCTGTTGTGTCCTCAATAGAATCCTCTTTGTCCATTTCCATTATTGTACTTGAACTGTTTTTCTTGTAAATCCGACATAGTACCCAATCATCAAGCTAAACAAAATAAATAAATAAAACATCATGAAATTATATTAATATAAGCCAAGACAAAAAAAAAAATCTAATTTATTTAGACTTAGGTATCGAGAAACTAGGGCAGAGCTACAACCATCAATGGATTAACAGTTAAATATTTTTCGCGAAAAATTATACTGTGTATATAAATTTGTTATCTAAGGTTCTATGGTGTAGTGGTTAGCACTTTGGACTTTGAATCCAGCGACTTGGGTTCGAATCCCGGTAGGACCTTCACTATTTTTGTGCCCTTTCACTTTTTTCTTCTTGGGCCAAGGGTCCGTCGGAAATAGTATCTTTACCTTTTTAAAGGCAAGGGGTAAGGTCTGCATACAATCTACGCCCCCAGGCCCCACTTGTGAAACTACACACCGGATATGTTATTGTTCTAAAACTTAATAGTCTATGCCTTTTTCTTTCTCTCTTTTATTTGGTTTTGAAATGAGAAAGTTAACTTACCCTTAAAGAGCATTTCTTGGTTAGAGAGGAATTATTATCAACAAGGCGATATTCATGCATGACCCAATTGGATTTGATTCCTTTAGGAGGTTTTCCCCTATAGAAAACAAGTGTTTTTTTCACGCCAATCTTTTTAGTACCATTGCATGTAAATATTGGCTTGTCGGTTCCAGTAGCCTTCCAATAACCTGAAGTTGCTGCCCGATTAGGCCTCGCCCCGTTCGGATACTTTTTATGTCTCGGACTGAAAAAATACCATTCTTGTTCTCCAAAATTCGCCTTACCTTCCAAAATAATCAAAAAACTTTCATATGTATGACCATATTCTCTTTGAAATAGAAAGAATTTCACGTAAAATGAAACAGAAAGAAAGTAATAGTTACTTGGTAATTCCCATGGATCGAATTTGTAAAGATCAACTTCAGCTATGATTGTGACCGGCAAAGGAGCGGAAGCTACCTTTTTCTTGAGGTAGTGAACCATGAGCTCCTCGTCAGTCGGGTGGAACCGGAACCCCGGTGGAAGTTGAAGGTGGTTCGAACCGGACATCAAACCGGTGAATCAATTTTTTCATACAAATATCAACTCAAAATTTTGTAATTTTTGGAAAAGTTGGATGTTACATAGAGAAATAATGAACAAAATTCACATTAGTAGAATGAACTATATGGCATGCGGGGAAGAATATATACTAGGGATGGTCCAAGGGAACTAACTTCTTACTTCCACCAATCGTAATGCGACACATCGTGTACCGATGACGAATCGGATTAGGCCACGACAGCTGGAAGGGATGTTTGTATGCACCAAATATACAACAAAAAAATGGAACTAACACCAACACGCTTTCGATGGCATGCCTTTTTTCTTCTTTTTTTTCTTTTTTTAAATGTAACATACGAAATTCCCTTTCGTGACCTTCCCCAAAAAAACCTCCAACAAATTGTTCCAACAATTTTTTTTTACTTCTTTCTCCATCAAAATCAAGGAGTCGTCTTTTTTATTTAATTATTATGTATATTTTTTAAAAAAATTAATTTAATTTTTATATATTCTTTTCAAAATTGTGGTAGGGGGAGCTCAACTATCCCAAATTATCTTTTAAAGTCACTTTTTTTTCGTTTGTAACAACAAAATCACTGAACTATGCCTATTGCACTCAAAAGATCACTCAACTAGATTTTCCAAAATTTGGATTGCCAAATACCTATTTTACCCTCTAAATTATAAACATTTATCTTCTTTTTATTTTTTAAAACTTTTTAGTATTAACAACCAAAATTCAAAAATTTATTTACACAATTAAGAATGAAAGAAAATAAAGGTTGTAAAATATATATTTCATGCACATAATATAAAAATAATTATTTATATAAAGGTATTTTTATAATATAAATTATATATTTTTGAAAATTATGTCCAATTATATTAGGAGTATTATGTTTCTACCAACTTTCCGACGACACGAAGTTATGTCACCGGAAAGCAGGGGGACTATCTGTATAAGGTAAAATATGCCATGTTAAGTCGTGCACGGAACATATATATAATATAATTGAGCATAATTTTCAATAATATATAATGCATATTATAAAAAATACATTTATTTAAATAATTATTATTATATTACGTGCGTGGAATATATATATTTTATAATCTTCATTTTCTTTCATTCTGAATTGTGTAATTAAATTTTTAAATTTTTAATGTTAATACTAAAATTATTATTACTAACAAATTATTTTAATTAATTTTTTTTACTATGCTCATTATTTTGTTATTCCAGCATTATATATGCTTAAATATTTTTATTTTTTTTAAATTTATAAATAATATTTATTTATTCTATTGGTAAGTCCACAATGTAAATTAAAAAGGGGGAAAATTATAAAAAGTTTAAAAAAATAAGAAAGAAGATAAATGTTTATAATTTAGAGGGCAAATATGTATTTGGTAATCCAAATTTTGAAAAATCTAGTTGAGTGACTTTCTGAGTGCAATAGGCATAGTTCAGTGACTTTGCTGTTACAAACGAAAGAAAAGTGACTTTAGAAAATAATTTGGTATAATTAAGTGACCATTTGAGTAATAAACTCAGCGTTCGGATCAACTTTTATACATTTTAATTATTTCTACGGATATATGCTATCTTACATCAACACAACTGTCGACAATGACCAAGCCTTGATTTCAAGAGAATGAGTGATTACTACCTAGTACCTAATATACTCTATTCGTTTAAAAATATATGTCATATTTCTTTTTTATATGTCCATTAAAAACATTAATAAGGAGGGATTTTAGACTATTTTATCTTTACTTATGTCTTAAGATATACGTGCTATCTTCATTTTCTAGAACAAGAGCTATTAAGGATAAGATTGGAAAAATATTATTTATTGCCTTGAACTTTTAAAATAACAAATAATTTTGAGACAATTATTTTTTAAATTATAACATATATTTTGAGACAGAAAGAGTAACCGGAAGAGCAGATGACCACTACGCATTTGCTTTAAATCTAAATGTTTGAAGGCAATTATACTATTATGTTATAAAATCATCCTTTAATTTCCCAAAACATTATACTTTCTTTTTAAATATAATTGAGGTTGCTTGGACAAGTAGATCTTAGTTTTTCAATAAACATACAACATGTAGAAAGTAACAATCTGATAACACGTCGATAATAACACAACAAAATCTTTGAGAAATCGTTTTGACTGGGTTAATTCTTAAAAAATATGGTGGAACAATTCAATCTGCATTTCCAAATATATTAAACTTGTTTACCCTTTAAATCAGATAACACTTAAATTTACAAGTGGTTTTAAGGATAAACAATTTGGCGCCCACCGTGGGACTAAGGATAATAGTGATTGTCTGGTGCTAATTTTCGTAACACACACTACTTTACACTTGTTCTTGTAAGCGTTTTTGATTCCACGATCAGCATATCGAACTCCCAAGCAGTACCCACGCACATTGACAATGGCCTTGGTTTTCATGGAGAAAACGACAACATAGTCGCCGCAGGGAACGAAGTGCCTCCAGTTGACCTCAATGGAGTTCCAGTTGCAGACCCCATCGACGTCAGTTCACATATTGCCATTAATGCAAATATGGTCGTCGACCCCGAAAATAGCGTCCGCAGAGATGTTCGATCAGTCGGTCAAAATGCACAGGGCAGCGAAGAAGGAAGAATTAGCCTTCGAACAATATTCGAAATGTTGCATGCTCAACAAGCTGCAATAGCACAACTCCATAACCAGAATCATGCACCAAGCAAGGTCGAGCCCAAGCCATCACAGGAAGTTGTTCACAGGGCCGAACCGGTGCCGGAAAGATCAAACAGAAATGAATCAGGGACCGACCCCACTATCATGAAGATGCTCAAGGAGCTAACAAAGAAAATTGAATCAAGGGAGAAGAGGATTGAAGCAAATGATAAGAAAGTAGAAACATATAACTCCAGAGTTGATCAAACTCTAGGGGCACCACCTATTCTGAAGGGTTTGGATTCAAAGAAGTTCGTGCAAAAGCCCTTCGCCCTCGAGTGCGGCTCCTAAACCCATTCCAAAGAAATTCCGCATGCCAGAAATTCCCAAGTATAATGGAGCTACTCACCCCAACGAGCATGTCACTTCTTACACATGCACAATTAAGGGGAACGATCTAGAGGACGATGAGATCGAGTTAGTATTCGGGGAGACTTTATCAAAGGGAGTGATAATATGTTACCATAATTTTCCGCCCAACTCCATTGATTATTTTTCCATGCTCGCAGATTCCTTCGTTAAAGCACACGCAGGAGCCATAAAGGTCGAGACTAGGAAGTCGGACCTCTTCAAAGTGAAGCAGAAAGACAACGAGATGCTCAGAGAGTTCGTGTCTCGGTTCCAGATGGAACGCATGTATCTACCACCGGTTTCCGATGATTGGTCCGTTCAGGCCTTCACTCAAGGGTTAAACATACGAAGGTCGGATTACAAGATCAAGTTGTGTTCGCAGCCCGAGTACTTAACGGGTTCAACATGGCATGTGATACCATCAAAGGCGAAATAACTGTGCCAATGAACGTGGTCGGGACCATCCAAGAAAAAGGTCCATGTGATCGAGGGTGAAATGAGGTATAACGCCTTGTTCGGAAGGACATGGATCCATAACATGAGGGAAGTACCCTCAAACCTTCACCAGGTTCTAAAGTTCCCGATGCCGGAGGGAGTCAAAACGGTTTACGGGGAGCAGCCAGCCGCCAAGGAGATGTTTGTAGTCGACAAAGTGATACCAATATCGACACTGTCATCAACAAAAGTATTGGAAAACAAGAGGCCAAATAGCAACCACAGACACCCGCCTCGACCTAATCGAAGAAGCAAGGGATCGACGAAGATGACGACTATTGGATCCCTCGATCCTTCATAATTCTCGATGACTACGATGCCACCAAGTCAACGGTCAAAGAGATGGAACAGGTCATATTGATCGAACATCTTCCCGAGCGAAAGGTATACCTAGGGGTGTGCATTCGAATCGATTTATCGATAAATTGAATCGATGATTTGTTATCGGTTTATTGATATCCGTATATCGATTTTTCGATTTCGATTTCGATTTCGAAATTTTCCTTATCGAGTTATCCATTTTGATTTCGATTTTTTCCTCTTCGGTTATCGATTTATCGATAAACCGATAAGATATACCAAAAAGACAAATATACCCTTATTCTATGATACCCTTTTGTAACGACCCGGTCTGTCGTTACGAAGAACCTGCATTAAAATCTCTCTTATTGACTTGTATTAGGTTGGTTATGCTGTTGTTGATGTGTTAGAGTTGGTAGGCTTGGAATCGGAATGGTTGCAGTGGGAGTTTAGTCACTTAGTCTTTAAAAATGGCCTTACAATTGGAAAAGTCAATTGAGAGTTGACTTGTTGGTAAATGACCTCGGAATGAGGATTTTATGGCTCGAATATCTTCGTTAGGTGATTTGGGACTTAGGAGTATGTCCGGAATATTTTTGTGATGTCCGGTGTAGAATTAGGCTTGCATTGGCGAAAGTTAGTTTTTGGCGATCTCCGGTCGACAGTGGAAAATAGGCTATCGGAGTCAAAATGAAATTCCGACAATTAGAACAGGTTCGTAATGTCATTTTGGATATGTCTGCAAAATTTCAGGTCAATCGGAGTTGTTTGGGATAGTTTCGGCATCGTTGGTGTATTTTAGAAACTTGAAAGTTCTTAGGCTTGAATCCGATGTGATTTTGGTGTTTTGGATATTAGTTTTGGTGTTCCGAGGGTGCAACTAAGTTTGAATGATCATATGTGATGTGTTGGTATATTTGGTTGGGGTCCCGAGGGGCTCAGGATTGATTTCAGGTGATTAACGAAAGTTTTTAAGTTGGTAAAATGCAGCTTCAGCTGTTGGTGCTGGTGAAACCGCACCTGCGGAAGTTTGACCGCAGGTGCGGGCCCGCAGGTGCGAGCAAAGCTCCGCAGATGAGGAAGTAAGGTAGATGAGTAAATTCTGCTGGTGCGAGGTATTTTCCGCACCTGCGATGCCGCAGATGCGGAAGTACCAGCGCATGTGCGGAGGCTGAGATTCGAAGGTGCTCCGCAGGTGCGCACCTGGGACCGCAGGTGCGGAACCACTGTTCAGAAAGTATATAAGCATGCCTTCGCAAATTTTAACCCTCTTTTCACCATTGTTGTTCGGGTTCCGAGGTTTTTGAGGGATTTTGAAGAGGGAAACGCTGGTGCATTATTGAGGTAAGCTTTTTGGACTTAATAACTCGATTATATGTGATTGGAGACCTTATATCAGTGTTTAATTATGAAAATCAGTAGGAAAAAGGGGGAGTTAGGGCTTGAGATTATGAGACCTTTAGGGGTCGATTTGAGGGGTCAAACGAACTCCAATTTTAGCGTTCTTTATATGTACGGACTCGTGAGATGATGAAAAACATTTTGGTATACAATTTGTCGAGTTTCGAGACGCGGGCTCGGGGTCGAGTTTTGGCTAATTTCGGGTTTTGAGCTAAAGTTGGTATTTTTCAATTGGAATTCATTCCTTAAGCATAAATTGATGATAAAGGTCTGATCTTTATAGATTTGGAGCGCTCGGAAGTTGATTCGAGAGGCAAGCGGGTTGTAGAGTAGCTTTTCAGGCTAGTTTGAGGTAAGTAATGTCTTTAAATCCTGTCCTGAGGGTATGAAACCCCGGGCCTTGCATCCTTTCACGGATTTTGGAATGCAAATATTGGAACTTTGGAAATATATTCCCTAATTAGGCAACTATTGAGTTGCGAAATCGATTTTTAAGCCTATGCTTAATAGTATTGATATATTGTGATATGAATTGGGTTGTAAGCCATGTTTGGGGCCTAGTGCTGATCTGTTTACCCCTTGGGGGCTGTTTTTACTATTTTCCTCACTTGATATGTTATGATTTTCACTCAGTCTGTTCTTGAAAATTGTTTTGACACTCAGAGTATTTTTTATATTATTTCTTGAAAATGAAACACTATTTTTGGGTCGAGAACCCAGTATACTTATGGCCAGAGGGGCATGTTGAGAGTGACTGACTAAGTGAGGTTGCGGACCAATGTTGTGAGGATGATATGATATGACAGAGGCCGAGGGCCAATATTGTGAGTGCTTTATGCCATGATGTGGCTTGTTATAGCGTTTGGGCTATAGGAGCCCCTCCGGAGTCTATACACACCCCTAGTGAGCGCAGGTACCTACTAGTGATGTTGCTCGCGGGGCTGATACTGAGTGACTGTGAGGTTGCCTGATGGGATGATAGTGAGTGACTGTGAGGTTGCCTGATGGGATGATACTGAGTGACTGTGAGGTTTCCTGATGGGCTGATACTGAGTGATGGAGAGGTGCTGAGGGAAATTGTTATGAGAAATGATTATAGCCTAGGGGCAGATTTATGAAAAATTTACTGAGTTTTTTACTACGATTCACTTCGTTTTTCAAATTGATTTTTACTGAGAGTTTACTGAGATATATTGAAATTATACTTGTTTCAAAGGATTTCTGGAAATTGGTTTTCGAACTTATGTATCTGATGAATACCTTATGGTGACTTGGTGTTTTACTGTTTTTGTGAATTGGTGTATTTGTGTTGTGTGTTTCGTATTTCTCAGACTGTGATTTATTTTCATTACTACTGAGTTGGCGTACTCATCATTACTCCCTGCACCACTGTGTGAAGATCCAGGTACCGGTTCGGAGCAGTAGCTGTCTTTGTTTGTTAGCAGCAGCTTTACGGGATTTCGAGGTAGCTGTCTAGCGTCCACAACTTCTCTATTTCCCTTCCTTATTTAGTTTTAGCATTTCATTCCTAGAATTTATTTAAGACATTAGTAGAGTTAGTTTTATTTCGTAGATGCCCGTGACCATGTTGACTCCAGTCTTGGAAGAGTTGTTTAGACTATTATTGGGGCGTTAAGACGTAAACAAATTATTTTATGTTTGTTTGCTGCTTATTATTGATTCGTGAATTATTATAATAGAACAAATGCGTATTAATGTGATGCTTGGCTAGCCTAGTTCCACGATAGGCGCCATCACGACCTGTTAGGATTTGGGGGTCGTGACACCTTTACTTTACCCTAAGTCTCTAACCCTATCAACAAGAACTGAATGGCAGGGCAATCAAGAAAATGGATGATTTTAGTCGCGACCATATGGATTCAAGTGTTCACTGGAACAAATTTCAACTTTCAGCTTACTCGTCGGAGTTGAAGGCTGTTTTGGGAATTTCACAGGTGCAGTTGAACTACCTGGCGACGATGCCGGATCTTGGAAAAGCTCTGGATGTTCCTCTGGATTGACTTTGATGTATTTTTCGTAGTGGTTCGTCATGTTCGTCGCCACCTTCATGGGTTTCTTTGGTTATGGGATTCAGTGGTTTGTCATTCTTGACCTCATTTCCTTGCCTTATTTTGTGGTTAGTATTATTTCTCTCTTTTTCCTGTCCTGTTAATTTTCTCTAAGCAATACATTTGTAAAGCCTCAAATTGGGGATTTCTCAAGTTAGGGAGATTAAGAATTCTCTTAAAAGTGATCATATGCAAGAAGTCATGGATAATATGGTTACCCATATTATCCGCCAGTTAAAATTCGTCTTATTTTAGCTTTTTTTTGTCCATATTAGTTAGGCGTGTTTATAGCGATATACTTTCTGTGGAATCCCGTAAATTTTCTTATTGGTGTAATCGATAACCGAATCGATAAGCCCCAAAAATCGATAAATCGAAATCGAAAAAATCGAAACCTTATTGAAACGATAATGATAAGCATATGTACAAATCGATAAGTAATTATCGACAAGGGTCAAAATCGACTCGATAAATCGAATGCACACCCCAAGGTATACCTGAAAAAGGGGGTTAACCCCCGAGCTCAGGAAAATACTTATTCAATTCCTTTTAACTAACGTGGATTGCTTTGCTTGGTCCCATCTCGACATGACAGGAATCCCACCGGAAATCACCACCCATAAATTAAGCCTGGACACGAGGTCTCATCCGGTGAAGCAAAAAAAAAAAAAGGCCCCAGTCCGAGGTTAAGCATGCCTTCATCAAGGACGAGGTTACCAAACTTCTCAAAATAGGATCCATTCGGGAATTAAAGTATCCCGAATGGTTGGCAAACATAGTAGTAGTCCCTATGAAGAGAAATAAACTTAGAATGTGTGTAGATTATAAAGACTTGAATAAAGCATGCCTAAGGATTCTTTTCCTTTGCCTAATATCAACCGATGCTACAGCTGGCCACGAGATTATCAATTTTCTCGATGCCTACTCCAGGTACAACCAAATACAGATTAACCCGAACGATCAGGAAAAGACCTCGTTTATCACTAAGTATGGCACCTACTGTTATAATGTAATGCCATTCGGACTAAAAAATATTGGTGCAACTTATCAACGCCTAGTAAACTGAATGTTCAAGGAACAAATAGTAAAATCAATGGAAGTTTATATTGATGACATGTTACTTAAGTACCTGCTGTTAGAGGGCCATTTGAAGCATTTGCAGGGAACTTTCGATATACTGAAGAGGTACAACATGAAGCTCAACCCAGAAAAATGTGTGTTCGGGGTCGGCTTAGGAAAGTTTCTTGGCTTCATGGTATCCAATCGAGGGATCGAGATCAACCTTGCTAAAATCAAAGATATCGAGGACATCACGGTAGTAGATAATGTAAAGGTTGTGCGGAGGCTAACGGGGCGCATAGCCTCCCTAGGATGATTCATTTCGAGATTGTCAGATAGGAGTCACCGACTCTTCTCGTTACTAAAGAATAAGAATTATTTTACGTGGACTCCGGAATGCCAACAGGTCTTGGAGGAGCTAAAGCAGTACTTATTGAGCCCGCCGCTGCTTCACACTCCAAAAGCGGACGAGCAACTTTACTTGTATATAGCAGTCTTGGAGATAGCGGTAAGTGGAGTCTTGGTCCGAGAAGAACAAGGTACGCAATTCCCTGTCTATTATGTTAGTCGGACCTTAGGTGAGGGCGAGACCAGTATCAACACTTAGAAAAACCAGCGCTTTCTTTAATAAGCGCCTCTAGGAAACTAAAACCATATTTTCATTGTCATCCAATATGTGTTGTAACAACTTATCCACTTCGAAATATTTTGCACAAACCCAAGATTTCGGGTTGATTGGCCAAATGGGTCGTAGAAATCAGCGGGTACGATATTGGATATCGACCCCGAACAGCCATCAAGTCTCAAATCTTGGCAGAATTCGTGGATGATTTCACGCCGGACCTCGTACCCAAGGTTGAAAGGGAACTATTAATAAAATTGGGTACATCCTGGGGAGTCTAGACCCTCTTTACAGATGATTCTTCGAACGCAAAAGGGTCCGGGCTAGGCATCGTACTAAAATCTCCCATAGGTAACGTAGTTAGACAATCTATCAGGACTACAAAATTGACCAACAATGAGGGAGAATATGAAGCCATGATTGCAGGTCTCGAATTAGCTAAAAGCTTGGGAGCGGAGGTCATTGAAGCATAGTGTGATTACCTCCTCGTGGTAAAGCAAGTTAACAAGCCCTTTGAAGTCCAAGAAGATCGAATGCAAAGATACTTGGATAAACTACAAGTGACTCAACATCGTTTCAAGGAATGAACCTTGCACCACGTACCTCGAAATCAGAATAGTAATGTCGATGCCCTTGCAAACTTTGGGTCCTCGGTCGAAGACGACGAACTCAATTCAAGGGTTGTCGTACAACTCACGAAATCGGTGATCGAAGAAGGTCATGCTGAGATAAACTCCACAAGTTTTGAATTAGGATTGGAGAAACGAATACGTGGAGTACTTAAAGAACAGGAAGCTCCCATCATATCCAAAGGAGTCAATAGCTTTACACATGAAGGCAGCACGATTCACCTTGTCTAAAGACGGAACGGTGTCAGAAGGATGTTCGATGGTCCGTTAGCGATATGTCTGGGATCGAGAGATACCAAATACGTTCTAAGGGAAGTCCACGAAGGTACTTGCGGAAATCATTTCGGTGTCAAATCATTGGTCCACAAAGTGATCAGAGTCGGGTACTACTGGGTCTACATGGAGAAAGATGCAAAGGAGTTCTATGTGACAAATGCCAAAGGCATGCACCGATGGTTCATCAACCCGGGGAATAGCTCTATTCGGTCTTATCCCTATCGTCGTTCATGAAATGGGGAATGGACATCGTCGGCCCTCTTTAACCAGCCCTAGGTAAAGCTCGATTTATTTTATTTATGACAAATTATTTCTCTAAGTGGGTTGAAGCACAGGCTTTCCAGAAAGTCAGAGAAAAAAAGGTCATAGACTTCATTTGGGACCACATCATATGCCAATTCGCGATGCCCTCAGAGATTGTGTGTAATAATGGAAAGCAGATCATCGGCAGCAGGGTGACTAAATTTCTCAAGGATCAAAAAATCAAAAGGATCCTATCAACACCTTATCATCCCAGCAGGAACGGTCAAGCCGAATCAACCAAAAAAACCATCATCCAAAATCTTAAAATGAGACCGACCGATGACAAAAGGAAATGGAGGGAAATACTACCCGAGGTTCTGTGGGCATACCACACAACATCGAAATCCAGTACCGGAGTAATACCGTTCTCATTAGTTTATGGCGTTGAAGCTCTAACTTCGGTCGAGGTCGAAGAACCTAGCATTAGGTTCCGATATGCAACAAAAGATTCAAATAACGAGGCCCTGAATACGATCCTAGAATTGTTGGATGAAAAACGTGAAGCCGCCCTCGTCTGATTGGCCGCCCAAAAACAGCAGATCGAAAGGTACTACAATCGAAGAGCCAATCTTCGACATTTTAACGTCGGGGACTTGGTACTAAGCAAAGTCAGCCTCAGCATCCAAAATCCGAATGAAGGAAAATCGGGTCCGAACTGGGAAGGACCATACCATATTCTCGAAGTCACCGGAAAAGGATCTTACAAGCTCGAAACAATGAACGGAAAACAACTACCAAGAAATTGGAGCATATCACACCTAAAACGATAATACTGCTAAGGTACGACCCCCTCCATTTTCATTTCTATTTAGACTAACTCTTGCATGTGTTCAACCGGAAACAACTATGGATTTTTTGACATGAAGTATTTAGGTCTGAAAGCACGCGTTGCACTCTTTTTTCCTTAGACCGGTTTTGTCCCAAATCGGTTTTCCGGCAAGGTTTTTAATGAGGCAACCATTGATCGTGCTAACTTAGAACAATTCAACAGTATCTGAGGTTCCTTTGCAATCAACCTCGAATACTATGGGGCATTTCCCTTGAATGTCAACTTTGTTGCGAGGAAATTACTTCATAACAGCGGGGTCTCGATAGGTGGAATTTGTAAGGGCCGGACGGTCAAACGAACCGTGCCCGCATAAGTTGCCCGAGCCCCGAAAGAAAACATGTACGCATGTATAATCATTTTTCGCAAGAATAAAGAGAAGTATTTTTCCTTGCAAATATCTCATGCCTTAGAAAAAGTTGTTCTACTTTACAATTCCACATTGTCGATCTATTATGGAACATGCTTAAGGGCCGATCATAACCATAGTTCGGATAATCACCCCCACACTCGGGGACTGTCCTCTGAAAAGTAAATTCGAACAAGATCAAATTATTCAAAACATCGAGGTCATAAGACCTTTTAGGCAACCCTCAAATTTTAAAGGCCACGGCCACGGCCACCCCACTCGGGGACTATTACTTCGGGCAAGCTTGAAGTAAACGGGAAAATAAGCCCAACGGGCAAATCCTGTGCTAAGAGGCTACGGACGAATTAACACGGTTCGAAGACGTCCGAATTTCGTAACAAAATAGGCCTTCGAATTCTTTCATAACCAGTTTTAAAGACTACTCCCGGCAAAGTCATAAAAGGCTTCGATAATATCAAGCCTCAAAAACTCTAATGAATGCAAAAGTTGTTCGAACTCTTGAACGATTCCCTATTATTTCGTGCTAAGGCACTCCAAGTTTTGTAAATATAAACTTTTTTAAGCTGAGAAGGGTGGAAAGTGTTACACTTACAAACAGTCTTTTTATGAAATCCAAATCGGCCAAATACAAAATTACAAAGGCCTAAGGGCTGATTTTACTTCGAGTTCGAGAGATCATTCTCGCTCAACTAGAATACCTAAGGGTTACCCTATTTCGAGTTTGAGTAGAACCTCACTACACTGATTCTATTTCGAGCAAATCAACCTCGGACCTTAAAATACAACTTCATAACTTTATGCTAAGGCGCTATGACCTTTCTATAGATCAATGAAAAACGAATAGACTTAAAAGCCATGAAAGGGAAGAAAGGTCTTTATATATACAACCCAAAAGTCATTTACAGGGGCAACATGGCCCGATGGAAATTCTATACAAAAGCCAAAACAGGTCTTGACAGAAACACAAAATATAAAATCCTAAAGGGCCTAGTCAACTCCGGGGGCAACATCTTCACCCTCGGGGCCTTCTCCACTTTTAGATCCGCTCAGGCTCTCGGAATTGTCGTCATCAGGATAAACTAACCCCCTAGCTTCAGCTTCAAGCTCCTTAGTGCTCTCGATCTCAGTCGTAAGATCGAAGCTACGAGCATGGATCTCCTCAAGAGTCTCCCCCCGAGACTGGTATTTGGCGTGCTCATCGACCCAATTTAATCAAACCGGAGCATCCTCGGCGACTTTCTTTACCCTGACTTGAGCAGCTTCAACATCGGTCCAATAGATAGCCATCATTGCATCAGCATTGGCCTTGGTCGCTTCGACCTTTGATTTGGCCGTTGCGAGTTCTGTGACCAACTTCTCCCGATCAGAAATTGCTGAACCCAACTGATACTGGAGCTCTTCGATTTTCTTGGCTTGCACCAAGGTTTTTCTTTCACGCTTCGGAATTGGATTCAACCGAAGCTAGTTGGGTTCGGGAAATCTCCTTTTCTGAGGCAAGGCGATCCATATTTTTCTTCCATGCCTCGGCCTCAGTCTTCATCGCGTTTACTTCCTCGCGGAGCTGCCCGATCACATCTAGATTTTGTTGGACCTGCTGGTTCGAACCATTAGTCACCACGCCCGAATCATCATCACTAACTTCAAAGATTCTTCTTACCTGCTCGTCCAGTTCGGCGTGTTCTTTCTGAGCCACTTCTAGCTTAGCGGGAGGACTTTAGCTTCCCCTTCTCTCTGCTCACTAAGAAGCTTGAAGACATCCTTTTCCTCAGTGAGCCCTCAGATCTTGACCTCACACCGGCTCAGCTCCCCTCGGGATCGGAAGAAAGCCTCATAATGAAGCACTGAAGCCTACAAACATAGAAAAAGGAATTATACTAAGGAAGAAAAGTACAAGTATGAAAATTGACATCGACCAAGAAATTTGGATTTACCCGGTTTAGATCCTGTTGGGCTTCGTTGAAAAGACAAGGTGTTCCACCTCATCCATCTTGGATTGGTCTTCTTCGGTGACCAAGAATTGGAGATAACTAGCCGCCCACACGGGGGCAGAAAAACCCGAGCATCCTCCGGGACCAAGATGACAATCAATCGTTTACGCGCGGGATCAACACTGGGGGCCGAAAATTATATGGTCAGGTTAAGGCTCGAGGAAGCCTCATTCGAGCTCTTCCTCGATATCTTCAAGTCACCCAGACCGGTGACGTCCTCCTCTCCAACAAAATAGCCATGGAAAGTGTCTTCTTCTCCATGGACCGCTTCTCCATGGAAAGTCTCCACCGATTGAGCTTCACGTATCATCGACTCAGAGAATGAAGGAAAAGAGGGGAATCCCCAATATCTATTACCCCAAGTGAGTCTTTTGGGGAACCACCCTCATCTTGTTGTAGCCTCGAGCGTGGTCTCTGTACCAGCGCCAACTGCCTCATCGGTAGCCTTCTTGCCTTGACGTGAAGCGTCTTCGGCTCTTTTTGACTTGGGGACTCCGGCCGAGTTCACCCTCCCCTCCCCTCCCCTCCCC
>ML268896.1:18703-39932 GCA_005239495.1 Nicotiana undulata
CCCCCCCCCCCCCCCCCCCCCCCCCCCCCCCCCCGATCTCATCGAGGCGAGGTAAAGCAGTTTTAGCTTTCATCGGCTCAGTAGCTCCTCGAGTCTCGGCGTCAGCTCGTACACGAGCCACCAGCCCGGAGTCATCGTCTTCTTCTTCTTCATCATCCCTTAGCCTTTGGACCGACTCCAAAGTCAGAGGAATGAAGACCCCCTTAGGTTTGTGGGTTGTTTTCTTTTTGGGCTTCTGCCCCTCAGAATCCGAAGCCTTTTTCCTCTTTTTCTCCTTCATCGGCTTCGAGATAGATGGTGGGGGAAGGATCTATTCATCTTCTGAGGGGGGTTTCACCGTCACCTCCTTCCCGATACCTACAAAAGAAGAAAAATGAGTAAGCCTAGGAAAGTATTTGAACAATGGTCAAATCATTAAGTCAGGAAAAAGGGTTTACCATGACTACTAGCCTCCCACCGACCTTTTGACAAATCGCGTCATGCGCGCTCGGCATGCGTCGACTGTGATACCAGGCTCCTGACCCAGTTCTCGATCTGGGGAACTACACCCTGCATTCAGGCAGCGGTTGCATCAAGTAGAACGTCGATAAGAAAGGATGAAAAAATGAAGACAGTGAACCGGAATGAAGGACGAAATTATACTTATGTCTCATATTCCATTTCTCAGTAAATGGCATGCGCTCAGCCGAGATTAATTCTGTGGTCTTCACTCGAACGAACCGGCCCATCTAGCCTCGGTCTTTGTTTTCATCAATGCTCGAGAAAGATGCCCTAGTGGCCCGACGTTAAAGCTTTATTAGCCCACCTCGATAGAGTCGAGGGATATACAGTCGTATGAGGCGGTCGAGGGTGAAGAGAAGCCCATCGATTTTGCTTACAAAGTAACGTAGTTTCATTCTGCGGAACTTTTTTTTTTTTTATGTTTTAGCCATGTAATTTTTACAGGCAAAGAAGAGTAGAAATTGAAAAGAAACAATTGGTGTTTGGGATAAAATGAGCAAGGAAACTCAAAGATCTGAAAATATGAAGCTTTGAAGAAGGCAAAGGACTCTGAAGATCAGAATGAAGAAGATTTGAAAGTAAAGTTTGAAAGAATGAAGAAGGAGAGTATTTATTGATTTCACAACGACGGTTCAAAGCCGGTAGTGGCCGACCATCGACTGATGCGCATTAAATGCTTGAGAAAATGTACCGACGAGACGTTTTGGTCATGTATGATGCTTACGTTACAGTGCTTACGTCATGATGTACCGAGGTGAAGATCAAGGACTCAAATCGTTTCTTGTCATTACTCTCCAAAAAATGAGGGGACTATTTGTATATGGTCAATATCGGGCTCGTCCTTTTTTGTATGGTTAATCGAGACCGGGATGGCAGGCCAAGGTTTGACCCCATGTCATATCGGACCATGACACGAAGTCAGGTTGCCAAGCTCGTGATTTAGGGACCGTTCGAGATTGGGATCAGCCGAAGTCGAGACCGAGCGAGACTAAGGGAAGCATGTTGAGTCGACTAACGGAAAACCAAGATATCTGCGATCGGGCAAGGATCGCGGCGGAAATCTCAGCACGTATCAAGTCAAGACTGGTTAATTAGCCAATCTGGGGATTTCCTAGCGTATGTAAAATTGTACCATAAGTAGAACTCCTCTGCTATATAAAGGGGCTTCTAATCATTTTGTAACCATTACATTCACGCAGAACAAAGCAATATATTACATTTTCTCTCTTAAGCTTTCAATACTCTGTTGCTCAATTCATATTTTCAATAGCATACTTATTTGGTTCGAGGGCGACCTAGCTTGAGGGCCAAAGCTACGCATCACATTGGTTTGCTTTATTTTTATTTACAGTCAATTTCTAATATCAATTTATATATTTCTCAGTTTGTGCCAAGTAAAATCACATATCCTTAAAACTACTTATAAAGTTAATTGGTATCCGATTTTAAGGGTAAACAAAACTATAAAAAATATATAAAATTATTCTTAAATTATGGATAAAAATTTGAGATCAGTGATGCTAATAATTAAGAAAAGAAATTACCTTAGTCTTTTCAGAAACATTACCCGAACCTTGGGGAGCCGTGTAACCTCACGTTTCTATTAGTGTGATAAAGCAGAGAACTAGTAAATAGTCGAGGTGCATGCTAAGATGGTATGGACACCATCGTCATACAATTTAAACAAAACATACACAAATTTTATAGAATAAATTTAATAAAATTTAACTTTAGGTCACAAATTTCATCAATCGTCCCCTTCATTCAGCCAAGACAACTCCAAACTTTTAAAAAATAACAAATATTAATAATAATTTATTTAAATTAATAGTAACAATTACATAATTTACTAAACCTCCGGATAAATTAATGATTATTATTGCCTCCAAGAAAAATAATTTCCATAATCAAACCTTTCTTTCTTTCTCTCTTTTGGAAAAACGAAGGAGAGAAGAAGTGTTTGTCCCATGACGATTTTGGAATTGCCAATTCTTCATTTGGCTCAAGAGCCAAGGCACTCATCGTCCTTTTTTGTTTAACTTCATATAATTCTCTTTTTTCCAATTTCCCACATCTAATTTATTTTCTTAATTAAAATTTCTTTTACCAAAACATAAATTTTGGTTATAGGAATATAATTCTTTTGTTCTTCTTCCTTCCTTTTCAAGCCTTTTTCCTCAAAAACTTGTAATTATTTTTTGGAAAAATGGCAATTGGTGTATTCTGTGGCGTGGTTCCTTTCATATTCCGCAGGAAACCTTCTGAGTTTAAGGTATTTTCTTCTATTTCTTTCATTTGTTTCCCTCATATTTTTCCATATAATTTCTAATGTTATAAAAAAACATGTTTGTTTAAACGTTGAATATATAAAGTTTCCACATTTTTACATGAAAATCCTTATCAGAAGAAGAAGAAGAAGAAAAAAGAAAAATTCTGCATTTTCATTATTCCATGCAAACATCGACGTGGGAATTTTCTTCCCATTTTATTGGATATCCTAAAAGGACCTCTCTCGCAATCTTTTTTCAAAACCATGTTTTGGCTTCTGGGATTGTCGTCGCGTGACCAGGAGGTCAAAAGTTCAAGTTGTAAAAATAACCTTTTATAGGAATGTAATGGTAAACTTGAGTACAATAGACCCGATGTGGTTAGGTCTCTTCCTTGTGTATAGCAAAAACTTTGTGCGCCAAAGTGTCCTTAAACATATAAGTTGATGGATGACAACTACTTAAAAACTAAACAAAAAGTTTCATCGTATCAAATGGTCTTTGTCAATTTTTTTATTTACATGGGGAAAAAAAACTCACTCACACTGATAGCCTGTTTGGCTAAGATTTTTTTTCTTGTCAAAACGTGCTTTTTTGGCCAAAAATTGAGGTGTTTGGTCAAGCTTTTAGAAGGAAAAAAAAGTGCTTTCGAGGAGAAGCAGAAGCAAATTTTGAGAAGCAGAAAAATGTAACTTCTCTCCGAAAACACTTTTTTGATAAGTTGAAAAATTTACACTTAGAAGCAGTTTTCAAAAGTTTGGTCAAATACTAGTTATTGCTCAAAAGTGCTTTTCAAATTAACTAGTCAAACACAAACTGATTCTCACCAAAAGTACTTATTTTTAAAGTATTTTTGAAAAAAAACACTTCTCAAGATAAATAGATTTTAGAAGCTTGGCCAAATAGGCTATGAATTTTGACATATCGATGATATTCCTGCTATTGAAGGGGAACCAAGGAGCAACAGTTAAGTTGTTTTCGTGTGACTTATAGGTCAAAGATTTGAACGGTAAATTAAGTTGTCTCCGTATGACCTATAGGTCACGGGTTCGAGCTGTGAAATCAGCCACGGATGCTTGCATAGCTTCCTACATTACGACCTTTTCTCGGACCCTGCATGAACACAAGATGCTTTATGCACCGAACTCCTCTCTTCGTGATATTCCTGTTTTAAAATAGCATGCTAACAGAAATTAACAATATTTTTCAGGAAGAAGACACACGTAAGACAAGGAGATTACATAGTAGAGTAATAAAGAAATTACCTTCTATATTAGTATCAAAAAAATACAAAGCAGCCAAAGGTTCCAAAGTACGCAATTCATGTGGAGTGAAAACACCAAAAGCTGCTTCAACTTTGCACAATTCAAGTGTGGCAAAAACAACAAAAAGTCCAACTTTTCATAATTCATGTGGAGTAGCCAGCAACTTCAGAATAATGACAGATATAAGAAACAAGATCCTCTCCTTAAGAGAATTGCTTGATCTTTCTCCTTGTGATGGCTCTGAATCTGCAAATGAGGTATTTCTTCAGTTACTTTATCTTCAAGGATTTAATTAGATTAAGTTATATATACTGTCGACGGGGAGCCTTGGAGCAACGGCAAAGTCAACCCCGTGTGACCTATAGGTCACGAGTTCGAGCCGTGGAATCAGCCACTTGGTTACGTTCGCCTACAACAAGAGTTCTCAGGCGCTATGTTGCGCGGACTCTCCAAATAGCCGCATCCGTGTCGGATCTTTCAAAAATGCACTACTTTTGGAGGATCCGACACGTATCCGGCCACATATTCGGAGAGTCCGAGCAACATAGCCTAGGGGAGTATATATAGTCATGCCACCTTTTGAGGCACTCTATGGACGCAAGTACAGGACTCTCCTATGCTGGGATGAAGTAGGGGAGAGACAGATTCTTGGGCAGGGTAAGACGCCTACATCACCACCTTGGGGTGCGGCCCTTCCCCGACCCTGAATGAACGCGGGATGCTTTCGTTCACCGGGTTGCCCTAAGTTATATATACTGCCAGTGTAAAGAATGTTTACGTCGTCATGTCAATTTTATCTGTCGTAGCATATAACCTGTCTTATTTTCAAGATTACAAATCCGACATTTTAAGGAGATCATAACGTAAAATATTTCTTCCACTAACAATGTATATAACTTTTGCAAAAAAAATAATATTACACTATCAGGATATTTTTACTCATCATAGCAGGTGACATGCCTCATATATTCCAGGTTACTAATTATGTTTCTTATGGACGGTTAATTACCTGTAATTTAAGGACTTGATAGTGTAAAAATTCTTTTATGTTGTCAGTGTAAAGAAGTTAAATTTCTTCGATACTTGTTAAAGGTCAATGCCATTTTCCAGAACAGAACAAGAAGTCTTTTTTAACTTTCTGTTTTGTGCATATTTTCCTACAGCTGCTGATATCAACTCTGAGAGATCTGCATAAACTGTATCCCTCGATCAACCCGAATTTTTCATTGGCAAAAATTGATGGAACAGCAATACTTGAGGTTGTTTACTCCCTAAGTTTAGCATTTTTAGTATATGCAATACTGTTGTTTTTAAGCAAAACCACAACTTACTGAGCTAACAAAAGTTTCCCTATTTTTTCAGAAAGTGCGATGCTTTTGTGATATATTGAAATCAATTGGGGAAATGTGGACCGGAAATGATGAGTGGATGATCAAATGCAAAGAGAACTCACACAGTAAACTAAATGATTTTGAATTTGGTATGATCATATCTGTAGTTTAATACTCCCTCCGTCCCAAAAAGATAGTAATACTTTTCGGATTCGGAGGGTCAACTTCTTAACTTTGACCATGAATTCGCTATAGAATCTTTAAGTTTTTTTAAAATAAAATTTATATATTTGGAAACCTACAGAAAAAGTACTATAAGTCATAATAATTAATAATTTAAAATATTTAAAAGGTACATGAAAAGGTCGTGGTCAAAGAACAACTCGTTTGACTCTCGAAATCCGAAAATGTCATCCTTTTTGGGACGGGGGAGTATTATATAGTGAATTATTTTATGTTATTCATTTTTTTTTCTTCGATACGAGAGGCATAATTAATTATTTTTTCTGTTTACAATTTAGTATCGGCATTGCTCGGTGACATTATTAAGCTAGCTAGTGAAAGGATGATAGAAATGACGGATGATGATGAGGATGACGATGAGGACGAGCATGAGGACGAGTACGAGGATACTGAGGATGATCAAACCAGAGATAGAAGTCCCTCACCTGATGCATTTGAGGAGGATATTGAGGATGATCAGACCAGAGATAGAAGCCCTTCACCTGATACATTTGAGAAGGATTTTTCCGAGTGTTATTCAAGCAACAATTCTTCTCTTTCGAGCTCTCCAACTTCAATCCTCCCCGAGATAATAACCAATGCTTCAAAGAAGAATGCAAAGGCTTCTATCGCCGCCCCTCTTCGCCTATCACTCAAGGTCCAAGCAGTTGGAAAGAAGAATCCAGTTGAGGTAAAGCACCTGTCATTCCACATGTTTCCCAATGTAAATCAAGATTCAAATATAGAAGCAAAGCAAGATTTTGAATATAGTCAAGATTGTGAAATAGTGGACTTGCCAGAGATTCTACTGACTAACCTGGAGAACTTATCAGAAAATAGTGGAATATATTGGACTGGTGCATCAAATGGTCAACCCATGCAAGCTCGTGTTACATTTGATGTGTTTTTACCTCCATCTTCAATTTCTAAGTTGCAATCAAATGTAGCAGAACAGACAGCAGTGCCACCTTCTCCATACATTTTATCACCAAAAATTATAGAATCACAGGGACCAACAACACCTGCACCTGATTCCGCGCTCTCACCAGAGAGCGAGGAATCAACACCATCGTCACCAGCAGCCCAACCTACTACATCAGGAAACAGCGTAACACCTCCACCTCCACCTCCACCTCCACCTCCTCCCACTACATCAAAAAATAGAGCAGTGCCTCCCCCTCCGTTGCCACCTCCCAGGAAATCAGAAATAGTACATTCATCTCCACCTCCACTTTCACCTCACAAAGGATTAAGGGGTATGGTAACCTCACATCCACTTCCACCAAGGGAATCAAATGGAGCAACACCAGCGCCAGTGCCAGCACCACCTTCGCCGAAGCCAATTGGAAAGGTAGCTGCACCACCACCACCACCAATGCCAATGGGAAAGAGAGCTACACCTCCACCATCACCACCCCCACCTATGCCAATGAAAAAGGGAGGTGCACCACCACCACCACCACCAGTGTTTGCAGGAGCCAAAAATCCACGACTTAAGAAAGCAGCCACTAAACTGAAAAGATCATCCCAAATGGGAAATCTTTATCGATCTCTTAGAGGGAAAGTTGAAGGATCTAGTTTAGATGGTAAATCAAAAGGGGGAAAGGGAAAATTTAATGCCGCCTCAAAAGGAGGTAAACCAGGAATGGCTGATGCATTAGCTGAGATGACAAAGAGGTAATTAATCTTCCTGAAATCTCAAATCACTATTTTGGTAGGAGGCAACATTTTCTCTGACAATGTTTATATTTGACAATTATGAATTATATATCTCACAGGTCAGCATATTTCCAACAAATTGAAGAGGATGTTAGAAATCATGCAAAAACAATCATGGAGATGAAGAAGGCCATTGCTTCTTTCCATACATCAGATATGTCTGAGCTCGTTAGATTCCACAATTATGTAGAACTCCACCTTGAGAAACTAACAGACGAATCTCAGGTTCATCTATGTTTCTTATTTCTACCACAAACTACCATTTCAAGATGTCGTCGGCTTAAAGATATTCTTGGTACAGGTGCTAGCAAGATTCGAAGATTTTCCTTTTAAGAAGTTGGAAGCGTTGAGGACGGCAGCAACTCTCTATTCCAAGTTAGATACAATAGTCTGTACTTTACAGAGTTGGCAACCGGCGTCGCCTGTTAGCCAACATCTTGCAAGAGCTGAGAGGTACTTCAACAAGGTAGAAACTAAATCCCTGGACCTCATAACTTCCCATGACTCAGCTCCAATTATAATTTCCCTTTAGCAACTCTAACAAATAATTTTCTGTCTAGATAAAAGGAGACGTGGACTCTCTGGAAAGGACAAAAGATGAAGAATCCAAGAAACTTAAAACCCATAAAATCCATTTTGATTTCAGTATCCTTGTGAGCATCAAAGAATTGATGGTCGATGTTTCCTCAAACTGTATGGAACTGGCAATAAAGGTTAGTACAATGAAAATGAAAATCACTCTAATAAATCTTGTACATAACTGATACACTGTTTTGAATTTGAAATGTACTTTAAACATATTTCAATACGTCGATATGGAATGCATAGAGTAGACAATCTACCCTAATGCGTGCATTAGTGGGTGGTTCCACGGCTTGAACCCGTGACCTATAGATCAGACAAAGACAACTTTACCGTTGATTTGGTTAACAATATTTTTAAATAATGCTGTAATGTTGAATCAGGAAAAGAGAGAAGCAAAGGCAAAGGAAAAAGATGGAGCTGCAACAACAAATGAAGGGTGCAAAAAGGAATCAGCTCAACTGCTTTGGAAAGCCTTTCAGTTTGCATTTAGAGTGTATACTTTTGCTGGTGGGCATGATGAGAGAGCAGAAAAGTTGACAAAAGAATTGGCTGAAGAAATCGAGACAGGCCTTCATCGTTAGATAATTAGTTTCTGCCCCTTTTTTTACAAACCAAAAAGGAAACAAAAGAAAGTCACTATAGGCTGCTATATATTGGCATTGTTGATAATATTCTTGGCAAGGGCCTTGTAAATGCTTCTTTGAGCTGTGATTTTCATGCATATATGTATACTAGGAGAGATTATTTGTTTAGACTGAAAGGAGAATTGAGCTAAAATCTAGCTTCGCCCTACCATTGTTGGTACATACAAATATATATCACACCTTAGTGACTGGTTTTGTAGCATGTGTATAGCAGCAGACTGTCTATTCTTTCCTTGTCAAACAAAAAAAAACACTTGTAACAACTATATAGATTGCCTAGAGTCTAACTTCTATATACTGACAGTATAACATAACAGACAGCTACAAGTAACTTATGTGGTATTAATAACTTGGAAACAAGGCACGCAATGCAGCGACAGCATGTTAAAAAACATAAAAAGAGGCAGCCCGGTGCACAAGGTATCCCGCGTTCATAAAGGGTCAAGGGAAGGACCGCACTCCAAGTAGTGTGATGTAGACAGCCTCTCGAACGTGTGACCGATAGTTTGCACGGAAGACAACTTTACAACTTTATTGGTGCTCGAAGGCCCTCCTCTGACATGTTCAATTGCATATATGTGTAAGAAAAAATTACAGTATCAGTGTATATAAGTTAAATTAATGTATGTCGTCTATTCTTTTATACAGTTTTATTAGTGGGCATCTCTCATATAGTTATATCTTAAGTTTCTTTTGGCAAAAAATGATAGCTCAACATAGTTATGAATATATTATAGCATAATTATTCCTTTCATTTTCACCTGATTTCAACTTGCAAGAAAAGAAGAAATTTGGACAGATACTAATTTTTTCCTTCTTTTTGATATTTGATTTTATCAGTCCTTCTAGAAATTTTTATATATCCCATCATTTTTAACAGTCAAAATGTGGTAGAACATGTCAACACCTTCAAGTATTTCAAATATTACCTAAGTGATCATACACATGCAAACAAAAGCAGAACTCAAATCTAGAGCTAAAAGAAATAAGGAAGGCAATAAATTCATTTAAACAAAAAGACAAACACCTGATAGGCTTCACTTCAAAGAAGTGGATTGTCAATGAGCTCAACGGGACAGGACATATAGCAACGTGGTACATCGACTGTCATAATTTATTAGGCTCTTTGTTTACTTTCGTCTTCAAGAGATTTACTGGGCGTTTGGACATAAGAATTGTAAAATTTGGAAAAAAAAATTAAAGTGAAAATGGTATTTAAAAATTAGATACAGGGATATAATTTTGGATTATTTTTAAATATTTATGAGTTAACTTTTCATTGGCCAAACGGGCGAACTTTTACTATGTAAGAGTCAAAGAAGCTTCTTTCTAGGGTGGAGGTGGAACCACTAACTTTGGTCCAAAAAATTAAAAATGTACAAATTAATTATTTATAATCTAATATATTATAAAATAAATTAGTCCGAACCCATTAGTTTCAAATCTTAATTACGCCTCTGGCTTTTTTTGTCATACTTTTTGTAAATAATTTTAAATATTTTGAACTGTTAACCATTTTGACTTATAAGAATATGTAAATTTTATTTCAAAAGAAAAATTCTTTCAAATTCACACTGAAAATTAATTAGATTAAGTCTCTGTATTACATCATATAAAATAAAACGGAGAAAACATTATTTATCAAAGAAAAGCTTTTACAAGAAAAACTAGTAAAGTCATATCAAACTCCAAAAATGGCATCAAACATCATAAATAAATTAAAAATAATAAAAATTTCACCTTACAACATTCCAACAGACACCCAAATAGAAAAAGCAAAAAGGGTAAAAATTGTGTGGGTAGTCACTTTTTAAAGTGGTATTTACTTTTTATCCAGTATTTTTTTTTTGGTAATTAAGATTTCTATTTACCAGGGAAATTATTTACAAGTAACACAAACAAAACCCATACATTTTATCCTAGTCTCCTATATTTTCCCTCTCCTCCTTTCTACTTTAAACATAGTTCTATCTATTACATGGATACCAATTAAGGCTATTCAGTTTTCTTTCTATGTATTTGTTGCTACGACAGTGAACTTCTTGTACAATCATCTTGCATATTGTTTCCCATCCCCTTGACTTTGTCTGGAAAATACGCGCATTTCGTTCTTGCCACACATAATACACAGTAGCTGCTAGGACCATTTTATACAATTCTGAACTTGCATTCCTTCTTCTAGTTCTGCTTTCAGCCCATTTCAATTCCTGATCCCATCCCTGTATTACTCTATTAACACCTTGCCAAACTAACATCCTGCTCCATAATGCATTCGTATATGAGCATTCAAAAAATAGATGTTGAATGCTTTCGTTGTCTTTTTTGCATAATACACATTATTGATCTACTTGCATACCCCATTTGTGCAATCTGTCATTTCTGTATAGTTTGCCATGAGCCGTCATTATTAGTATAAATACCCACCTTGGACATCCTGCATTCTGGCAGACTATTCTTTTCCATCTCACCTTCTCAAAATTGCCTCGCAATCTGTGGTATATTGTCTTGATAGTGCACTAGTTCGTTCTTATGACATCCTCATAGCTAAAACCTGCCTCCATGATTGTTTCTTGTGCCTTCATTATCTTCCCCACCATCCATGATGCTTGCTTCAGTTGGATACCCCATATATTCCTTCATTTGATGTAATAGCTATGAATTCATTGGATCCACAACTTCTTCTTTTCTATGCATAGATCCCAGTAATGTTTACAAATAGCTGCTTTGTTCCATATCCCTATGTTCATAATGTTGAAGCCTCCTGCTGACTTGGGCAAACAAACCTTCTCCCATGCCAATAAGGCTTTCTTTGACACATTGCTCTCGCTTGTCCATAGAAAACTCCTGCAAATAGCCTCAATTAGCTTTGTGATCTTCTTAGGAAGCACAAATATTTGTGCCCAGTATGTTTGCACAGAGAACATAACACTTTTAATAAGTTCTATCCTTCCATCATAGGATATAAATCTAGTGGCCCAAGATGTTATTCTTCCCACTATCTTCTCGATCAAAGGTTGGCACTGTGCAATTGATACTCTCTTTGAACTTAGTGGAACTCCAAGATATCTCACAGGTAGTTCTCCCTTCTGAATTCCTAGAAACTTCATTATATCCTCTTGCTCTTCATATGTGACTCCACCAAAGAAAATGGAGCTCTTGTTCCTATTGATCTTTAGTCCAGATACTTTTGAGAACTCCCGAAAGCCTTGGAATAATAATTGAATTGATCCCAAATCACCCCTGCAAAACAGTAAAAGATCATCAGCAAAACCAAGCTTCAAGATTTGCATCTTTGCACACTTGGGATGGTAATTAAAATTTGGATTCTGGTTGAGTATTTTTAATCTCCTTGTCAGATACTCCATTGCTAGAACAAACAGAAAAGGGGACAGAGGGTCCCCTTGCCTTAACTCTCTTCTTGCTTCAAAAGGCTTTGTTAGTACCCCGTTAATTAAGACAGTATATGTGACTGTCTCCATGCAACTCATGATCCATATTACAAATTGTGTTGGGAAAGCCAGAGCATGCAGCATTTGTTTCATGAAACCCCACTCTATTGAGTCATATGCTTTCTGCATATCTAGCTTTAACATATATCTAGGTTATACTACTTTCCTCCTATATCCTTTAATCAGTTCATGACTCAGGATAATGTTATCAGTGATTACTCTTCCAGGAACAAAAGCAGCCTGAGTATTATCAACCAAATCATCCATTACACCTTGTAACCTCTTAGTTAGTAGCTTAGAGATCACCTTGTATACTACTGTGCAACAGGAAATGGGCCTATACTCTTTGATGCTGGTGGGATTTCTAACTTTAGGAATTAGAGTTATAGAAGTACAATTCACAGGTTTATACATTTGGCCAGTGTCAAAGAACTCCATAACAGCTTGTGTCACCTCTTCTCCTATAATTTTGCATGCCCTCTTAAAGAACACTGCATTAAAGCCATCATACCCCGGTGCCTTCAGGTCATTTATATTTTTCAGTCTCCTATTTATTCTTTAGTTACTTGCTTGATCAACTGCATTTGTTGGTCTCTATTTAGGACTGCTCCCATTCTTATTACATTTGGATTTATAGCTGGAAGGGATTCATCTTTTGACCCCAGCAGCTTCCTATAGTAATCTAGAATTTCTACCTCTATATCATCCTCCAGTACTAGTTGCTTTCCCATATCATTTGTTAACATTTGGATTCCATTTATGTTGTTCCTATTTTTCATCTGTGCAAAGAAATATGTTGAATTGGAATCTCCCAGATTCAACCATTGCACCCTTGATCTTTGCTTATAAAGACTCTCTTCTATCATCACCCATTTCTCTAAATTGCTTTTCAATGCTTTCTCTTTCTCAATCAACTCTGAATCCTGCATTCTGCTTCTCATGTCCTCTTTTACTGATTGTAGCTCATTCCTGGCCTCCTTGATTTTTTCATCAATCCCCTTATAGTGCTTTATGTTTAAATCTTTAACTATTTCTTTTGTCTTCTTGAGCTTATTCCAAACTGTTTGCATCTTCCCAACTGCACTATTTTCCTTCCATGCCACTTCAACTTGTTGAATGAATTGAGGATGATATGCAATACAATTTAAAAACATGAATGACATGTTCTTCTTTGCATGTACCTGTGTAATCATCAGCTTTAAAGGCGAATGATCAGATACCAATGGTTCTAGAACCTCTACTTTCAAACTGGCATTGTCATCATCCAATTTGCATTCACTAACCCCCTATCTATCCTGATGTATGTATGTTTGTTGGTCCATGTATAATTTCTTCCCACATATTGTAGTTCATTCATTCCAGCATCCATCACATACTCCTTAAAATCTTTAACTTCTATGTCTTGAATTTCTGATCCATGTTGTCTATCAGTGACATGTAACACAGCATTGTAATCCCCCATAGCTAGCTAGGGTCCTTGTTGATTACTGTGTATCTGCCTCATTTTTTCCCACATAGTTAACCTATCTTTAATGGTATGCAATCCATAAACTGCTGAAAAACCAAAAATAATTGGTTTTGACTTCAATCTAATCTGCCCATGTATCAATTGTTCATCTACTTCAATAGGTTCAAACATATAGATTCTAGGATCCCACATTACCCATATTCTGCTTTTATACGATGCACTAGCATTAGAGATCCATTCCCATCCCGGGGCTATTTTTTTAATTATCCCATTAGCTTTCTGTTCTTTAACCCTGTGTTCAACTAAGGCTATAACAGCTTTATTATTGAATTTGATAAACTCCTTTACTTATTTCTGCTTGTACGTTTTATTCAAACCTCTAATATTCCAAGTTACCGCACTCATATTGGAATAAAATAAGGATCATGATAATACTCATGTACCCCTTGACTACTTTGCACTTTACTTGTACCTGGTTTTTCCTTTCTTTGTTCATTCACCAAACTTTGGTAACCATTGTTCCCAGCAATTTCCTATTCATCGTTCTGTTTGGTTTTGGCTACCCTTGCTGCTGATTTTCCAATCACTGTGATCCATCCTTCATCCTTATTTTGCATTTCATCTTTCCCTTTCTCTGGCTCTGTCATGTGATTTGCTGGGCTTACACTCTTCTGTTCATTCTCCTTTTTTCATTGCCTCCATCTCTATCAGTTCTTAGCTATACCATTTTACCCTTGTTCATCTTCTTTTGCTGCATCATTCTTTGTGGTTGTATTGGCTGTGTTGGCTCCCTAATTTCAGCACAATCATGTCCTATCTTCAAACATTTGCTGCAATACTTTGGTTCCCAATCGTACTCCACCTCCTGTAGCATTACTTTCCCTTTAGGATCTTGCATTTTCACATGTCTTGGAAGTGGTTTAGTGATGTCCATTTCTATTAACATTCAAGCATATGAGATCCTGATAGATCCAGTAGTACACTCATCAGCATAAACAGGGTTGCCTAGGGAACTTCCTATTTTTCTCAATGTTTTCATACTCAAACAGCTAAGAGGCAGATTAGGTAGTCGAGCCCATAGTGGAATTGTCTTTAAAACTTCATCATGTACATTAAAATCTTCCGACCATGCCTTCATAATTATTGGTCGATTATTGATTGTATGCGGTCCAGAGTATAGGATTTGGTCCCTTTCCTCCATGTTGTTGAGTCGTATAACGAAGTAACCTTCATTATGGTAGTAGATCTGTGGTTTCACAGAAAATTTACCCATTGAGATCAGAAACCTGTCCATAGCTCCAATAGTAGGTGATTCTCCTATCACATACAGCACTATAGCATTTTTCCATTTCTCAGTCTCCTGCTCAACATCTTCACTCTCTAACTTCACCAATTTCTCCCCATTATGCACAATCGGGGCCATAAACTGCAGATCCATGCCTTTCATAGCCAATTTATTCCCAACCACCACATTTGCCCATGTTTGGTTCTTACTGTCAATCTTCAACTCCTCGTCTTTACTCTTCTCTACAGTACCATAATTTCATGGCAATGTTCCATTCCCATTAGTCTTCATCCCTTGTGTTTGTGTCCCCCTCTCAGATCCACTAGCTATGACATGTGTTACTACAAGAGTACCAACAATTTCCTTCAATTTCCCTTTGCTTCTAGCTAAATCTGCATCTTCTCTACTTTCCTCTGCTTGCATGTTTTTCAAATTTGGTCTTCCTTCTGGTTCTTCAATTCGTATCCCTTTTGGAGATACAAACAACTCCAAAACTGCATTCCTAGTTTCCGATGAACGTTGCTCATCATTAGCATTCTTTTGCTGATTTTTCTTTGGTCGTCCTCTTCCTCCCATGGCTTCCAAGCGCACGTTAGCTAACCACGTTAACGTGCACCGAGATAACTGCAGTTTTTGTTGTAATTGAGTAATTATCCAGCATTTTTAATGCTGAGAAAAAGTAGCCACTAGTCTATTAAAATTAATATGAAAAGGCAGTGTTACCCTTTTCTTCCCAAACGGAAATACGCCATTTTCAAATTCATTCCTTACAGCTTTACTTCTCCTTTGCAATGGGGTTCTGGCGTTTGTATGAGTGTTTCCATTATTTTCATATGTGAAATCCAATTTTGAACAGAAGAAACGAATTGCTTAATCATATCAATTTTATAAGCCTCTCAATTTCTTTTGTGTCTACTCTTAGGAGTTGAATTGCATAGTAAACCATTCACTCATAATAATCACAGATGTGGGAGGACGTGACTTTTGGTTTTTAAAAAAAAGTGACTTTTAGATTTTCTTAAACAACAGATAATTAGGAAAAATAAGGTAAAAAGACAAAAAATTGAGGACAAAGATAATTGTGTTAAGAAAATGTAGTCCTGAAGTCTTGAAGTTAAGTTCAAAAGTTAAGGACATGTGTCCTGAAGTTTACTTCAAAAGTTAAGGACATGCAGTCCTTAACTTACATTTACAAGTTCAAAAGTTAAGGACAACCAGTCCTTAACTTACAGTTACAAGTTCAAAAGTTAAGGACAGGCACAGGCAGTCCTTAACTTACAGTTACAAGTTCAAAAGTCAAGGACAAGCAGTCCTTAACTTACAGTTACAAGTTCAAAAGTCAAGGACAAGCAGTCCTTAACTTACAATTACAAGTTTAAAAGTTAAGGACAATAGGTCCTTAACTTAAACTTACAAGTTCAAAAGTTAAGGACACTTGGTCCTGAAGTTTGAGTTCCAAGTTCAAAAGTTAAGGACACTTTGTCCTGAACTTAGACTAACAAGTACAAAAGTTAAGGACATGCATTCCTTAACTTACAGTTATAAGTTCAAAATTTAAGGACAATAGGTCCTTAACTTAGACTTACAAGTTCAAAAGTTTAGGACACTTGTTCCTCAACTTCGACTTATAAGTACAAAAGTTAAGGACGCTTGGTCCTGAAGTTTGAGTTCGAAGTTCAAAAGTTAAGGACATGTAGTCCTGAAGTTAAGTTCAAAAGTTAAGGACATGTAGTCCTGAAGTCCTGAATTTAGAGTTCCAAGTTCAAAAGTTAAGGACATGTACTCCTGAAGTCCTGAACTTAGAGTTACAAGTTCAAAAGTTAAGGACATGTAGTCTTGTAGTCCTGAAGTTATGTTCAAAAGTTAAGGACATGAGCAGTAGGGTATTTTCGTCCGGACAGTTAGAGTTTTTTAAAGCAGTGGCTAAAGACTAAAGACATTTTAAACAGTGGCTTTAAAATAAAGACAACTTCTCTCGGTAGCTATTTGTGCATATCCCCCTAAAAATTGTACATCCAAAATGTCATATCCCCTTAAAGCAAGCTATTTTTGTCCTTAAAACAAGAGTTAAAACTATTTTACTTACCAATTAAATATCGAAAAATATTTTTCATTCATTAAATACTAAACGATAAGTAAAAAAAATCAATTAACTCTTGAGAAACATTATTTACGAAAGGATTTCCTAGGGGAACATTTTCCTTCGTAACAATAAAAACCATATGCTATAAGCATTTAGTTCTTTAGAATTTACTTTACGTAATGTTTAACTTGACTTTTTGGATTATCATTTATTAATATTCTCAATTAAGCACAATATAATGTTTGCTTTATATATATATATATATATATATATATATATATATATATTACTAGTGCATGCAGATGAATGCGTTGTAAAACATATTAGTCTGCATTACATGGCTGCTCCAAAGACAATGGTTTCTCTTCTCCTTTTGTTGGTTTTCACAAGTAGTAATCTCTCTCTCTCTAATTTTTTATTTAGTTTTCCTAGCATGTAAACATAGATTATACAGTGATCATATACGGTATACGCAGGGGTGAAGCTACATGTCTAAAAGGATGGTCAATTGACCACCCTTCGTCAAAAAATTATTGTATTATGTGTATAGATAAAATATTAGGTTTTAGAGGTATATAACATATATTGAATACCCTTTGTTGGGAAATCTTTTGCACTTCTTTCAAGTTTGAACACCCTTGAGAAAATTTCTGGCTTCACCACTAGTTATACGCAGGGGCGTACGCAGGAATTTTTGTAAGCGGTGTCAAAATTTATAGACGTACAGGAATTATAACTTCAATTATCGTACTTCTAGAAAAAAAATATTTTTGGTCTATCGATTTTGTTGAATTTCAAGTTAGAAAAGACATGGATTCAATTCTACTTCATCACAATTTTAACCACACAAACTCTTTCAAATATTTGCAAAAAAATGTGCTAGTTGAGATTCGAACTCTAACCTTTTAGAGCAAAATCAAGCAAATAATTAACTAACACATCAAGAGACAGTTTATATCAAGTGGTGTCATTTTTTCTTACTTATCTTTTTCTCAAAGTATTAATACATATATTTAGTAAAAAAAATTGACGAAGTGGTATCGCGTGACATCGCTTCGCTAAGAGTGCATCCGCCCCTGGTTATACGTATATTATATATGAATTACGGATATATCATAACGTATGTCAAAATCGAATGCAAAGATTTCAATAAGGTGGGTTATGTAATAATGTTCAAAGTCCTTTTTTTTTTATCAATAACAAGCAGTAATATTTTATCTTATACACAGTATAGTTTTTCGGCTAAAAGTGTTCAATTGAACACCCTTGATCATACATAACTTCGCCCCTGATCTGCCGATTACTTTTAATTTAAATATTTGGTGTTCTTATTTAGGTTAATTCTTCTATATCTAACTCATGAAATGAATATTATAGCAGGTATATTATATGAAGTGGAAGCAAGAAATGTAGTGTATGTGCATTGCAACAGTGACAGTGACTGTGAGTTTATTTGCAAAGATGATAATTATAAGATGGATCCATTTTGCTACAAAACCCTATGTATTTGTGATAGTAATTATTTTTGCAAAAATAAATTGGGTTGCAGTTTGAAAGGATTTGTTTGTGGTGATGGTGATGTCCAATGTATTAATTACACGTGTCAATGCCCAGAGAAAATGTAGGGCTGTATCCTTTAATTATGAGTCCTAATGTAATTTGACTCTAAGTATAATATAACACACTCTTTTGGAATTATATATTACCATTCTATTAAATCACGCGCTTCTTTTTAGTCGATCCCAAAAATAATAACATATTTTTATATGTAAAAATAAATTCACTTTAAAGTTTCTTTTTCCCTTAATGACATGATTTTATATTTATAAAATTGTATTTTTTTAAATCATAAATTTTAAAAGTTTTTTTATTTATTTTGTGATCAGTCAAATATGTTCGTATAAAATGAGATCGAGAGTGTATGAACTCTTTGATTATATAATTGGTTTCTGAGATGTGAAACCAAGAATTTTGATAAGATATGGTGTATGAATTTACTTTACGAAATGTTTAACTTGACTTTTTGGATTATTACTCATTATGCTCAGTCCATACTCCTACGTAGGGGGTTCAAACCGAATCGAAAAATCGCATCAAATCGGAATATTAAAACAAATCGATTAAATAATCCGATTAGGTTTGGTTTGATTTACTTTGGTATTGAGTAAAAAATCTGAACCAAACCGACATATAAATATATAATTGTTTTATATATACTTTAAGACTTTATCTAGAATTTTGTTTAAAAAATGTCTAGACATATTTAGGATCGTCTCATGAGATGTAATATTTGATAAAATTACGAAGTGCATTCATTTTTATTTACTTTAAATGATGAGTTGTATCACTTTCTTATCTTGTTAATAAAATGCGTCAATCATCTTTTTGTTTTTTCATATTCAGTGTCAAGATTTCTTATATCTTTATCGAATTTGAAGTAGTATTTCGATAATTTAAATTATATAGGACATATCATTATTTATGTCTTATACTAATTTTGTGTTTAATTATTAAATTCGGTTAACATTGAAAACGTACATCAACGAAAAAATTATTGTTAGACGACAAAGAAAATAAATCATCATATGTTACTAAAAAAGATTTTCCCATAAAAATACGTTAATAAATCATATGTTTGTTATTATTTTTTTTAATTTGTAGTAAACATATATTCACTCATCAAGACTTTATCTATAATTTTAATAAAGGAAAATTGAAATAGTATTCATGTAACAACAAGCCGACCGAAATCCCGACAAAATCGAAACCAATCCAAACTGATATAATTGATTTGGTTTGGTTTTGATAAAATTCGAACCAACTCGATTTATGTACACCCCTATTCCTATGTAAAAGCTATTCCAATACAAATTTCTTGCAGAAATTATTTTATAGTAGATCAATAACTTTAAATATAAACTTAGTGGTCATATCAAATAGGCAGGCTCGGAGCTACAGTTGGACTTACACGTAGTTTTGGCTCATACTATATATATTTATTAAAAATTTACTTAACTGCAGGTGCATATGCAGGATTTTTCGTAAACGTTATCAATATTTAAAAAAGATGAGAATAAATAAATTAAGTATGATTTCTAGACAAGAAATAGCCATAGACAATTAGTTTTGTTGAACCATAAAAGTTAGAAGAGGTCCTGAGTTCAAATCAACTTATATTGTCAGTAAGGCTCAAACTTTTGACCTCCTAAAGCAAAATCAAGCACTTAATCGATGTATCATGTGATGGTCTGTGACAAGAGGAGTCATTTTTTTATGTTATTATTTCCTTACAGTATTAACACATATGTTCTGTAAAAAGAAATTGACGAAGAAAGGACACCGTTTCGATTAATGTGCATTCGCTCATGTTAATATATATGTATAAAAAATTATGTTGAATCCAATAAAATGTGTTTTCTGAAATTTAGAACTCTTACGCTCAAAATCGTACACCGTCTCTGCTAAGAGTTCATACCTATAAGTAGGGTGTTCAAATCGAACGGAAAACCGCAACAAATCAAAAAAATAAACTAAACCGATTAAAACCTCTGTCTAGGTTTGGTTTGACTTGGTTTGGTATTGAGTAAAAAAATCCGAATCATACCGACATATAAATATATTATTTTTATATTATTTTTTAAGACTTTACATTGAATTTTCTTTAAAAAAATGTAGAAATATTTGGGACCCTCCCATGCATTAACCTTGAAAGTGTACATTGACGGAAAATCGTTGATAGACGACTAAGTAAATAACTATCATGTGTTACTAACAAAATTTTCTCATTCGAATATTTTAATAGATCATATGTTTTGTCAATTTTTTCAATATTTACTAAACATATATTCACTTATCAAAACTTTATCTATAACTTTAACAAAGTAAGATTCGAATAATATTCATATAACAAAAAACCCAAAACCCCGATAAAACCTAACCAATCCAATCCGATATAGTTGATTTGGTTTGATTTTGAAAAAACCCGAACCAAGCCGGTCCATATACACCCAATAAGGCACTAATATTTGATAAGATAATGCATTTACTTCCATAGAAATTTATTCCATAAATTAGAATGCTTAACTTTTGACTTTTTCAATTTTTTTATTTGATGATTACTCAAAAGTGGAAAAGAGCCAATCCCATTGAAATGTTATTCTACTACAAATTTCAGACCGAAGGCAGTTTTTAGTAATATAAAGAAAAACAAATTTAGATATAATATAATCTATGCATTTACTCTTAGAAGTTACTTCACGAAATCTTTTACTTTGACTTTTTGTATTATCATTTACTCTTGTTTTTGTATTCTAAAATTGCACACAGTATTAGAAGTTTAGAACTATAAAAAAAAAAGTTTATAATTGAGAAATCCACAAAGTTAGTGGTGCATGATTCAAAATTATTTTA